>OY796887.1:1418257-1469387 GCA_963680785.1 Diplosoma virens | reverse complement strand
AGCGACCTCAAACGAGAATAGAAAATTTTTCGTTGCTGTAGTGAAGAGCACATTGGGCGTTGTCAAGATGTTGACCAATGGCAGATTTGTGAAATTGTTGTGGGCGTGTGTTGGCCTTGCAAGAGCAGGAAAAACTTTGGCGGTTGTGCAAGGCAGGAGGATTAGCGATGGATCTAGGAATGTGTTGTTAAATTCGCTCTTCTAGGTGTTGAGACGTGCGACCAATGTACCGACTATCGCAGTGGCACACAAACTGGTAAATAACATTGCTGTGGTGATGGGAAGGTAACACGTCTTTCTTAATCGCTGGTAAGAGAGCTGTCAAGTGTTAAAAATAACATGTGGTTCGACAGAGAAAAAGCAGCGTTTTACAGCAGACGTAATCTGCTTTTCGAACTTCATCGAGACATTTCCAATCCATGGGATGTGTAGACAGAGCACTTTTCTACTGTGTGAACCAGGTTAGAATTTAGTTGTTGAAGTTTTTGTTTGCAAGCTGAATTGATTGCATGTTCCGGGTAGCCATTTTCTAAAAGAATTGAACAAATTTTGCCAAGCTCTGGGTCCAGTTTGCTTTTAGAACAAATCATAAAAGCTCTATGAACAAGAGTACCAATTAGGTTGATTTTCTATTTTTGTGTGCTAAAAGAGTTCCAATACTGGCTGGTGAAGGTGGATTTCCTGTACACTGAAGTTAAAAATTCCAAATCATGCCTTTCTACCAACATGTCAAGGAAGGAGAGAGAGTGATTAGATTCCTTTTTGTAGGTGAAGCATAATAAGAGATGAAGGGAGTTGAGGTGGATGAAAAAAGTGTTGCAGTCTTTTTCATTGTTGAATACGGCAAAAGTGTCATCAACGTACCAGAAGTACACTAACGGCCTTTTGGCGATGTTGAAAAGTTTCACTTCTTGGTAGCCAACAAAAATGTTTGCTAATGCTAAACTGAGCAGTAAGCACATAGCAACACCATCAATTTGTCGATGCATGTTGTTATTGAAGCTGAATTTCACAGAGGAGGTGGCTAGCTGCATTAATTCAACAAATATGTTGTATGGGAAAGATGGCACCATTGAGTCATCATTGTGAAGGGCGTCAGCACCAGCAAGCGAAACATTTGTGAAGAGACTGGAAATGTCAAAAGAACAAAGAAAGACAGAGGAAGGAGAAAAGGTAAATTTTCTGACTTCTTTTAAAAAGGTTGAAAGAATCAGATACACAATTAGAAAAAAGGTGTTGGAGAAGTAAGCCATTTAGCAACCGATGTTGGGCCGATCCAGTCATAGACAGATTTTTGACATTTCCAGTCTTCACAAATGTTCCACTTGCTGAAACCATAGAAATCTGCACTGACTTTACAATGATCACTCAATGGCGCCATCTTTTCTATGCAACATATTTGTTGAATTAATGCAGCTAGCCACCTCCTCTTTGGAATTCAGCTTCAATAACAACATGCATTGACAAATTGATGATATTGCTATGTGCTCACCGCTCAGTCCAACATTAGCAAACATTTTTGTTGGCTACCAAGAAGTGAAACTTTTCAACATCGCCAAAAGGCCATTAGTGTACTTCCAGTACGTTGATGACACTTTCGCCGTATTCAACAATGAAAAAGACTGCAACACTTTTTTCATCCACCTCAACTCCCTTCATCCCTTATTATGCTTCACCTACAAAAAGGAATCTAATCACTTTCTCTCCTTCCTTGACATGTTGGTAGAAAGGCATGATTTGGAATTTTTAACTTCAGTGTACAGGAAATCCACCTTCACCAGCCAGTATTGGAACTCTTTTAGCACACAAAAATAGAAAATCAACCTAATTGGTACTCTTGTTCATAGAGCTTTTATGATTTGTTCTAAAAGCAAACTGGACCCAGAGCTTGGCAAAATTTGTTCAATTCTTTTAGAAAATGGCTACCCGGAACATGCAATCAATTCGGCTTGCAAACAAAAACTTCAACAACTAAATTCTAACCTGGTTCACACAGTAGAAAAGTGCTCTGTCTACACATCCCATGGATTGGAAATGTCTCGATGAAGTTTGAAAAGCAGATTACGTCTGCTGTAAAACGCTGCTTTTTCTCTGTCGAACCACATGTTATTTTTAACACTTGACAGCTCTCTTACCAGCGATTAAGAAAGACGTGTTACCTTCCCATCACCACAGCAATGTTATTTACCAGTTTGTGTGCCACTGCGATAGTCGGTACATTGGTCGCACGTCTCAACACCTAGAAGAGCGAATTTAACAACACATTCCTAGATCCATCGCTAATCCTCCTGCCTTGCACAACCGCCAAAGTCTTTCCTGCTCTTGCAAGGCCAACACACACCCACAACAATTTCACAAATCTGCCATTGGTCAACATCTTGACAACGCCCAATGTGCTCTTCACTACAGCAACGAAAAATTTTCTATTCTCGTTTGAGGTCGCTCTTCTTTTTACCTTTCTGCTCTTGAAGCAACTTTCATTAAATCTTTCAAACCCCTTCTGTGTAAACAAAAAGAATTCGTCTACTGTTTGAAAATTTCTTAATCTTTTTTCTCATTGGCTAACTTCTTTCAGCCAATGAGAACTTTGCTTTCTCCTTTATAACTTAGTTTGGTTTCAATTCTGCTTTACTCTGACGATTTGTCCTGAAGAGTGTCAGATGAAAAGCTTTGGGAAGAAAAATCTTTTACTTCATGCCATCTTCAAATTCTGTACCACCAAACGTCTATTTACATATTTTCTTTAAAACCATGTATTTACTTTTTAAGCCCAACTTTGCCACCAATAATAATTTGTTTACAGCTTGACAATGCTAAACTAACTATTGAAAGCTTTGAAGCTGTTTTTTTCTTTTCTATGGACCTCGTGTCTGACTCAAATAAATAAATAAAATAAATAAATAAATGTTCAAAAAGCAAAATTTTTTATATGTATTGTAGAAAGATTAAAATTGAAATAATTCAGCTGTTTAGCTTGCTAAAATTTTTGAACTAAAAGCAAGCAGAAAGCAAAATTTTTTGCTATGGCTGCAAAAATTACACTTTTGGCTTTTTCCATGTCCATTTTCAATCCGAACTGACCTTAAGCTCAATAGATTTCATTTCTTTTCCTTTTAAAGTTCAATAGTTTTATTTTTTCATTTTGACATTTTCTTCTGTGAGTGTTGAAAAAATAAATAATGAAATAATTTAGGTAATACTATCAATATTTTAAAACTAAATGTGAGATTATTTTCTTAAAATTTTTCCTATAAAATTATTGGGATTTCAACCTCAGTTTTTTGCAATTGATCTTTACAAAAACATCTTTTTTGCTTAATTTTGTTTGTAATTTAAACTTACTCCTTAAAAAACTATTGTAATTGAAGTTACCTTGAGAATGCTAATAATTTTAAAATGCCAAATTTTATTATTTTTACTTTTTTTTACATACCAAGTTTAAATAGCACTAAGTTGAAATCTTGTACCAGTTGATTAATGGCCAAGTATATTTGTGATATTTGTGAAATTGAATTTGAAACTGAAGATAATTGCTTTAAACACAGACAATTAGTTCATGAAATATGCTTTTGCCAGTGCAACAAATGTGGAGATTTTTTGCCAAAAGAAAACACAATCAGATATGAATCTTATGATTTTTGTCACAACTGCATACTTATGTTGCCAGAAAAAGACAATTGCTGCACAAGTGCAACTAATAATCAATGCAAATTAAATCCGAGTTTTTTAGCTGATGCACAATTGGAGTCAGAAACAGATAAACTTACAGGTATTGATGATATCAAAAATGAGAATGATACTGAAGTCTCTGACACATGTAAAGAAGATAACAATAAAAAGGTCAAAATTAAAGATGGTGATGTCAATACTATACAAACCAAAATTCTTGATGATGAAAATAAAAAAGTCTGTTACGTTAAAACCCACTGCAACAATAAAAAAAAAGAAACTGATTTAGATTTTATTAAGTTAAAAAAAGCAACTAAATTATTGACTGTATTAAACTGTTTTTATTGTGAACAATGTGAACAAGAATTTGTTGATGCATTTAAATATTATACACATGATTGCCAGCAGCAACTCCCGGAAAAATGTAAATGTCTCAAAAAATCTATCAACTTTGATAAAAGATTTTCAAATTTTAAACAAAGGTAACACTAATAAAAAAAGTCTATTTTATACTTAATACATTCATTTTTCATATTTTGCAGAGAAGTTAATAGCGATCGACTGCCAAAAAAAGTGTTACGCCTGAAATACAAGGATAGGCCTTTTTTCAATGAGCTGTCTTTACATTATAACCTCGAGAAAGTGGTGCATGGACTAAATCCATAATTTGTTTTTAACAGAGTATTATTTTTCAAGCTTTTGTATAGTTTTAATATTTTTCTATTGCTATTATACTCTTAGAAAAGCTTTAAGATTTTTATCCTTAAACTTTTTGTAACATTTTTTTATGAAACTTTGATTCTTCTGACTTGCAATGATCTATAATGGCTGAAACGTTCTTTTAACATAACCATCAAGCAATTACCTTGACACTCTTTTAGATAATTCCAAAATATTGTTTTTGAATATTTTTTTCTTTGATATTTTCTGATTGAAAGTCAAAATCTTGATGAAATTACATTTATATATATATATTTTTTAAAAAAAAAACTATAACAACTAAGTAATCATTTGTTATAACTCCAATTAACTATTTATCAAGTCATATGAGCGGTGCTTGACTTTGTTATTGCCAAGTTACAAATTTAATCAATGCTAAAAGTGCTGGTGATTTACATAATCAAAGAGCTTATAATTTTTTTTTTCTTTAAGGTTTTCATTAAATACTTGTTATTTAGATAGTTTTGAAAGCTTATCAGTAAATATTATGTAAAGTTAATGATTACCAAAATTTTAATTGAAATATTAGTTAGAAAAAATCTATCATGTTTTTATTAAAATTGTTAGGTACGTTTTTTTTATTTATCAACTTTTGACACAAGAACTCCCAATTTTTTTTATATTTTTTCAAGAAATGTAAATGCAAGTTAGTGGTCACATGCCTAAGTGATCGCAAAAGCAATTAGCTTTAGTTTTGCTTAAAGTTTGGTCACAACTTGCTTTCTTACACATTTTGCTTTTCAGAAATAGTATATGTATTATATTAAAAAACCTTTATTGTTAAAAACACGTGTTATGTATCTGAACCAATTATAGTTTATGATTCCAATATTTTAATTAAGAAAATAAATGGAAAACGTTGATAATGAGCATGCAAGTTGCCAACATTTTATTTTTTACATGTTTATTTAACTTATGCTAATTTTCTTATTTTGATGTAGCTGTTTAATTATTTTGTATTTCCGCAATTATAACCAAGGAAGCTAAAAACCAATATGCAGTCAAGTTTATGAAACCCCAAGTTAGAAGGAATAGTTCTTTTGCTTTTTAAAAAATTGCCAAAATTAGTAAACCAAACTTTATTGACAAATAAATCCAAAAAAAAGAAAAAACTTTCTAACTATGAAAACAAAGCAAAAGATTTTATAGTATATTGATCCTTTTCATTCCTCTACTTATATTTTGATTTTTATACTCATGTTTTGATTTTTTCAACTTTTTTTTTTATTTCAGGTCTCCTACTTGTAGTTTAAAATGTCACTGGCATGGCTCAAGTGATCTGCAAACCTATTATCAAAACACACATCAGCAATAAGGCTTTGATTTGAAAAAATTAAGTGTGTCAAGCCTACTTCAAAATAACATATATGTTTTATAAAAATCATGTTTTTCAGAATGTTATATGAAACATTAGTATGTGGAACATGTTGCCACAAATCAAGCTTGCCACAAATGTTGTTAAACTGTAAAATATTTTTTTACATTTTTTTGGTTTCTTTCAATGAACACAGCTTGCTTTTTAAAAAAAAAACTGAATTCACATCACCAAGTCATTTATGTGTAGAAGATAGTATGACTTCGGTAGAGTCCATGCCTTTTACAATTTCATGATATTAAGCTTTCATTTTGATCTTAACATTTGCAAATCCAATCCGAGAGCATTTAAGCTTTGTGGAAGATAAATTGTTTTATACTTTTTGATGAGTTAAAAAAATTACTTGATGACTATAAACAAGTTAAATAAATAATGTTTAGAATCAAAATAAAATGAAAATTTAAATTGAGCCTTCATGCTTTTAAAGGAATAGCATAAGGTTTGGAGATTAATGTTAACTTACAGTTTATTTGCTGCTTAATGCTTTGCTTTATTTGCTGCTTAATGCTTAATGTTTAAAATGGGTTCGAAATAGCCATCTTTGACTATAATTTGACTTAGTATTTTGTAGGAAAGAAGATGACACTTGCATGCTCGTTATCAACATCGACAGTTGACTCCCTGAATTTAAGAAGCCAAGAAAATATATAAAAAGATGTTTGACTAACGGTTTAGGTATGCATCAGTTTTAAGTTTAATATGCCCAAATTGCACACTTTTACCAATAAGACAAGTTGTTGATTTTTTTCTATATTTTGTCGCAAAAAAATTACTTATAATAATGTTAAGGCTAAATACTTTTAATATTAAGAAAACTGTAAATTTTATTCTAATTGTAGCACATGTTGCTTTTATCCAATTATGATATAATCGCAACTTAAGTAAAAGTAAAATTAAGTAAAGCTGAAAACTTTTAAACCAAACAGCAATATTTTGGCTTCTCCAAAAGCGGGTTTGGGTTATTGCTTGATGGTTGCTTTAAGTTTAGTGCCTTTTACGTTCTTTTGTCGGTCAAAAGGATGAACAGATGACATGACATTAATGTCATAGGACAGGCTTTCTCATCAAGAACACTGTAACTCAACTATAGAAAGATTCAGGGTTGCGAACTCGAACTCAAAAAATATATAATTAAATTTAAATTCATTAATTAAAAAGTTTTGAAAAGAGAATAAATATTAATAATATTTTGGATTTTACATTTGATATTAAATTGTTAAATTTCAAATGCAACTCAGTTGTATTTGACTCAGAAAATATTCGGCAACGTAGTTAAATGGTTAAAGCGCCGGGATTGTGATCGACATGAGAAAACCTATTCGCGCCATTTTGTTGTGTCTTTGGGAAAGATACTTTACCGCACTTTCCCCTGCTTGGTTGTCTTGACAAGCGAAAATTTCAATCATATCTCTATTAAATTTCAACTGTATAGCAATATATTGACATCTCCAGAAGCAAGTCGGGGTAATTGCTTACCCTATATAGTAGCGCCTCCGTCGCTTTCCTGTGAGTCAGGAGGATAACTATAGAGATAAAATAAATTTGGGCAAAGTCAAAAGTTTTCAAACAGCAACAGGAAAATATTTGGGCAACAAAAATTTTTTGAGCACAGAAACCAACTACTTTTGGAGAACAAAGGTTCTAATTTCAGAAAAACGATTACGATTTGAGGTGAAAATTTTGTTTAGAGATCACAACTTTTTTAACATAAAAATCGAAAAATTTGAGACAGATTTCAAGCGAAGATCTTTTTTTTGGTCTTCACTCTAAATTTGAGATAAAATTTTTTTCTCATTTCTGTAAAGTGCTAAAGATTATAATTCGAGCAAAGTCGTAAACTTTGGGAAAAACTACATTGCTTCACCCCCAAACATTGTTTCGCCTAGTACGCCAATATAATGGTCTGTTTCATTATTTCTTTTTTGTTTATCTCGTTGTGGTAGCCTTTCAATTTTTTAAAGTTATTGGATAGATAGACTTAATCAAACTTTCGATTTTTACAGCGTCAAATAGAACTCGAACTTGAACTCGGACTTGCGAATTTTTTATCAGCTCAAACTCGAACTCGAATAAAAATCTATCGAGTTTGCAACCCTGGAAAGATTTAAACCGTTTTTTTGTAAAGGAATTTGTTTATTCTTTTGGTTAAACCGCTGGACTTGACCGCAATTTTTGTTCATTTTATAGAAATTTATTTTAATTTGTTATTAATGAAACGAGAGTCATCGTTAGGGGGTGTCGACAGGGTTTCGTTTCAAAACCTACTGGGCTCATTCTGTTGTGTTCCTGGGGAAAGACACTTCACGGCACTTTTTTCTGCTTGAAAGTCTTAAGAACCATCTCGAAATTTCTTAATTTTCGTTATATCTCTAAAGAAAACTTTTAAAACAAAAAAGCCAACAACCAGACAGCTATATTTGACATCTCCTAAAAATATAAAATTAACTATAAAAAGATGAGTATAGGGAATCACTCCTAACTCTGCCACTGCTTTAATGAATATAACCAAAATCACTTTTGGCCTGCAATATATTCAATTGATCGAGAAAATGCACACACAGGGGTAATTTGACCTCTTACCATCGAGGCAAATGACACATTACTGTGCAAAAGTACAAAGACTCATTCGATTTCGACCAATATCACATTGGTACTTCGCTGTTTACGACCGCATTGCGCTAATTTTCAACAGCCAGGACAATTACTGGTGAAAATTGACTTGGTAAAGTGCAAACAATAATCAAGCTAGCTAATTTGGGGAAAAAAAAAAAAAAAATTTTTTTTTTTTTTTTTCCCCAAATTAGCTAGCTTGATTATTGTTTGCACTTTACCAAGTCAATTTTCACCAGTAATTGTCCTGGCTGTTGAAAATTAGCGCAATGCGGTCGTAAACAGCGAAGTACCAATGTGATATTGGTCGAAATCGAATGAGTCTTTGTACTTTTGCACAGTAATGTGTCATTTGCCTCGATGGTAAGAGGTCAAATTACCCCTGTGTGTGCATTTTCTCGATCAATTGAATATATTGCAGGCCAAAAGTGATTTTGGTTATATTCATTAAAGCAGTGGCAGAGTTAGGAGTGATTCCCTATACTCATCTTTTTATAGTAAATTTCTTGCTTGCCATAAAACCAAAGATATAAAATTAACTACAAAACTTTCGAAAGCAAGTGGAATTATTTGATGGTTGCCTCAAGTGTAACGTCTCCGACGTTTTCCTGCGACGCTGGAGAATGAATAACGATGAAAATAATTGAAAATAATTTTTTTCATTTCAGGTGATATGGATAATTTACATTGTCTGTCTTTTGTTTCTTCTACTGCTGATTTTCGTTATTATCCGGACGTCATAGTTTTACCATGTGGTATCGTGCTTCACATACACCAGGTAACAGATAAAGGTACAAGGCTAATTTGTCAAGGTTGTACTCAATTGCAGTTTTATTCTGTTAAGATTTAACAAATTCCTTTTCTTGCAAAATTATTATTTAAAATTAAAATGCTTTGACTGGTGCCTTGTTCAACAAATTAGTAAATTGCTAAAGAATATGACGCCTAATGATTCCGAGCGCGTTTTTCCTGGATATTTCCTTCGTTATGTTACTGTCTTTGGTGAAGTTTATTTTACATTTCTGTGTTTACCAAGAGCTCTAAATTATAAACATATTTTGTAGTAATACTGTGTAAAGATTTTCCACCGGATACCAATATCTGGGCATCTCCGAAAGCAAGCCAATGTAGCCGCTAGACGATTTTTCTTTGTTTTAATGCCCAAACGTTTTCTTAAGTTAGACAAAGCAATAAATTGTACAATCACGAGATAAATCGCTGCAAAGTGTTGTTACAAACCCATTTCAATGCTTATTAATGTACGGCAAAATACGCTGAATATCACTATTATCATTGATTTGATTTCATAATTGTGCTATTTATTAATTTTGAATCAATTTAAAGATTTTATTTTAACGCAATAAAAACTTTCTTAGTTCGTCTAAATTGTTAATCCGTCTACAGTGTATTGTTGTGCTTCGGTCAAGATTTATTTGAAATATAGTTTAAATGTGATTGTAAAGTTATTTGTTTTGACTGATTTTAAAAATTCTAAATTCCGACTTTGTGTTTAGGTTAAACTGGAAAAACTTCTTTTGCCATTATTCAAGAAAAACTACGATTTGACTGTTGTAAACACAGTTCAGTGAAGTATAGTTTCACAAGTAGATCGAGTTTGGCAAATTTATCATGGAATGAGCTTCGCACAGTCTATCGATTTCACCATAACTTTTAATTGTTTATTTTATTGAAGTGTAAAGCCCATTTTATTAAAAGTTCTATTATTCAAGTGAGTCATTATGGTTCAGTATGTCACAACGGTTTTAAAGTTGTGCAAATTTGAAAATAATTAAAATTCATTACCATCCACAGCTCGATTGGGAGTCTTCAGAGTCGGCCCGTGCCCCCCCCCATCCTCAGAGCAAGTTGTGTAATTCCACAGCGATAATAATCACGGGCAGTGTTTAAGAAAAAAGTTGCTTGGCCCCGATCAAATGATTTTACTTAGCTCAATTTCGTTAAAAGAAGTTTGAATCACTGAATAGGCTTCATTACAAGCTACAGCATGTACGCGGTATGTCGTTTTTCGCTTGTACGGATAGGTTATTTCCGTTTATTTTAAAAGTGATGTCATTTAAAATATAGAATATTTTTTTCGCAAGTTAATTTCTCGAAACAGTTTGAAAAATCGTCTACAAACACAATAACTGCTTGACTTGAATGCCTGTTTTTTGTGTTTGGTTGGTACACAGTCAACCACTATAATTCGCATCCATGTAAATGGAGATTTTGTTGTGTCAATTTCAAGTCGTTTTTAACGTACAATTTCTACGCCCTCTGCAGTGCCGACTGGATCGACATTGACAAAGGAATAACCAGACAGCTTTATGTTTACTAGTTGTTTTTTTATACATGATTCGAAAAGGCACAAGACATCAGGAGTAAACGATGAAAACAGTAAAAAATCGTACAGTTTATGAAATTTTTTGTTTAACGATCGTATATTAAAATGTAGTTGTATAATACTCAAAGAGTTGTTTTACTCATATTGATTTGGTTATTTTAGAAAATATCGAAATAATGGCATTTAAATATTAATATATTGGTAGAGAACGATTCATATATTATTTCATCACTCTAAGCTCGCTGACAGTAGAGTTTAGCGCTATCAATTAGAATTCTTCTCCCAATAGTTCAAAATATTTTAACAACTTGAAATATACCATAAGTAAATTTAATAGTAAAAATCAACCACATTAAAAACTTTTAACTTTTTTTTAACCAAACAGAATTCTTCAATTTTGCGGTGTGTTTACCATATTTTGTATAATGGCAAAAAGCCGTTAATAAAATATTCGTTTCTTTTAAACACTGGTAAAATAAGTAATAAGAACACAAACAAACACCAAAACATTATGTAAGCAATTTATTTTTGTTTCATCTCTACCTCGTATATTCATCCTCCTGACTTGCAGGAAACTGTTGGAGGCGCTCTTCATTGGGCAAACAATTGTCCTAACCTGCTTTCGGAGATCCCAAGATGTTGCTGTCCGCTTGAAATTAATAGAGATATAACTAATATTTACAACTTCTTGCCAAGATTACCAAGCAGGCAAAAGTATCTTTCCCAAGGACACAATAGAATGACTCGAGTTAGTTTTGAACTGAGACCATGTCGATCACAGTTACGGCGCTCTAACCACTGGTGGTGGTGGTGGTTCTACCCGACCCATTCCTGGGGATGGGGGCGCGGATCAACTCCGCGGAGTCCCAATAATCGGGCGACTCCCCACGGACGGGACCAGAAGTCCAGAAGAGAAAGGGAATGGCCGAATATGGCCCGTCGCAGAGGGTCTAGTACAGGGCAGTCGAGCACGAGATGTGAGAGATCCTGTGGTTCAGAACCACAGTTGCTGCATGAAGGAGTCTCGGCTCGACCAACCCTGTGGAGATAAGAGTTAAGAAGAGTGCTGTGCCCGTTGCAGCGTAAACGGGAGAAAGCGGAGCGAGGGAGAGTAAGCTCCTCGGGAGATACTGAAGGGATTTGGTGTTGAAAGAAACCAGATTGGACACTGCGTCTCCAACTGGTGTAGAGGGATAGTCGTTGGGAGGAAATAAGGGGTGCGAGAAACACTGATATACTGGAGGGATCGAGAGAGGCACCGGCTTTAGCTAGAGAGTCAGCTAAGTCGTTACCTGGGAGGGAAGAGTGATCAGGTATCCATTGTAGATGGACTACCTTGGATAGGGATAGAGAATTGAGAAGAAATTGTGTATTGGATAGAGATTTGGGGGTTGAATATGGTAGGGGGGCAGAGAGAGTTGATAGGACAGATAAAGAATCGGAGAAGAAGGTAATAGATTCAAAATTACATGTCTTGGAGTGAGAGATACACCACTCAAGAGCATGTAGGATAGCGAAGGTTTCAGCACTATAACTGGTAGCCCAGAGACCAGTCGAGAAGGAGAGCGAGGTAGCAGTGACACACTTTGTACACTTGATGTGTATCCCTGCACCACCCTGTCCCAGCCCGCCAGGTACCGAACCGTCAGTCCAGGCAGAGATATCGCTGTGAGATAGAGTGGAAAGATGGGAGGTAGCTGCAGTGTTGCGGAGGGAGGGGGGTCATTGCGAGAGCATGGGGATGAGAGGTGGAGTGAGATTGTGTAATTAGATGGGGCAGACCAGGGGGGTTTAGGAGGGCAGAGGATTAGTGGTTCACGGGTAAGATGTAGGTTAGGGGTAAGGTTATGTGATCTGGAGAAGGATCTCCATGAGCTCTTCTTGAGACGTGTACTGGGGTTAGATTTCGCAAGAGAGGCTATGGGAAAGGTGGGAGGTAGACGAAGGGCTCATTCAAAGAAGGAGAGGGATTGGTGGGTGAGAGTGACTCGTAGTGGAGGTAGAAGTGCTTCTATATGAAGTAGAGGAATGGGAGTGGACGATAGACAACCTGTGATTACTCTACAGGAAGATCTATGCATCCTCTCCACAGAGGTGATGTGAGTAGGAGATGAGAAGGGAAACCAGCCTGGGGAAGCATAGGTGAGGATGGGGCGAATGAAGGCTTTGTATAGGGTACATAAGGATTCTTTTGATGGACCCCAGGAGGCAGAGGCGATGGAGAGGAAAGCACGGAATCGGCTGTGAAACTTTTTCCGTAAGGTTAAGACATGATGTTTGAGCGCTCTAACCACTCGACCAAACTGCCGACAATTGATTCTGCAGTTACTATATTTATTTACTTAACTCAGACTCAAGGTCTGAAACAGGAAAAAAACAAAACAATAAAAACTACACAGAATAAAAGAGACAAATACAAAACAAACATTTTAAAAAAAGAAAAAAAATTGTTACCAAATATCTATTACAAATAAACAAATGAGATGTAACGTTCATAGTATGATAAACTAATAAAACATTCCAAGGCCATTAAACAAAAAATGAATTTATTATTTGATTCGTAACAACGATTAACAAAGAAGCAGGGCGCTATTAATCAATAAATTCTGTAGTATGTTCAACGTATTTTATGTTCACCCAATATGTAGTACCCATTCAACAATGTGGCCCACTGCAAGTGAGAAGGTTCTTTTTTGCTTTTTGCTTCTTTAAATAAGGTTAAAAGTTTTTTTTTCTTTTACTAATACAGTAAATGCTATGTAATATAAACAAATTTACTATAGGCGCTTCCTTTCAGCTAGAAAAATATTTTACAACTTGCTTATTGAACTTTTTAGTTTACTGGCAACTTCAAGGATTAATCTTTTATCAAATGCGTTAGCAAGTTTAACAATAACCAGCTTGGGGAAGCATAGGTGAAGATGGGGCAAATAAAGGCTTCATATAATGTACATAAAGATTTCTTAGAGGGATCCCAGGAGGCAGAGGCGATAGAACGGAAGGCACGGAATCGGCTATGAAACCGACATAATGCTTAAAAGCAAAGGTGCGGTCAAAGATTGCACCGAGAAAGGTCGGATTTGGGTTGAAGTTAAGTGGGAAGAGGTGGATACCTCGAGACTTGTTTTTTGAAGTCTCGGTCTTGTCTCAGTCTCGTAACCCCAAAGTCTCGTCTCGGTCTTGGTCTCAAACCACTGTGTCTCGAATCTAGATTGAGACATTGCAGGGATGTGGGTAAAACTCACAGGTATTGTAAATATGTTATGATTTTTGGTAAAAATACATTATTTGTACGTTTTTTAGCCATTCGGACGTCATGGCCCTCTTTAAATTTTCCATTAGTCACAATAGAATTGAACCATAGCAATCAAAAAGCTTGAACACCGTATAGGTGCTTGAGAAATTGTAGGTCTGCTTTCATCAACATTTAAACAAGTTGTATTTCATATTTTTAATAACAAAATTTGGTATCAGGAAAAGCGGCTGTATCACGATTCTTTTAATTTTAGTCAATAATGCTTTATGGCATTATAATAAATTGCATATGTGACCATTAAGGCCTACGTCGCATTTTTTGCCTTGCCTTATCTAATTTTCATTCATTCTTATTGGAAAATAAACTTTGTTTAAATTAAATCATGGTTGGCTTATAAATGAGCACAGTTATAGAGCTATAAGTTTGGCATGGTTTTCTAAAATGAGGGAACCTGTTGTTAGTGAGTTCGATAAAAAAGAGAACCTGTTCTTAGAATTTGGAATCCCATCACTGCCTACAGCTCTTCAGATATGCTGGCCTTTTTTACAGATTGCGCAGTTATGTTGCTCATAAAACCCTATGTATGCTATATTACACCTTGCTTTACAGCAAGATACAAGATGGAATTATTGTTTGGGCAACAGCTAATAAAACATTTCTTGAAGTTGTTAAAGTTAAATTAAATAAAACTTTAAAAATTATTTTATCTTGTAGTAAATTCACCCCGATATCGACTCTTTACAAAACACTCAATTTTTTACAACAGGAAGACATATTGCATTAGAATTAGCTAAATTTATGTATCAACTGTATCATAGTAAATTACCTCAAAAGTTTTATGCTTCGTTTAGTAAATTGACTGAAATTCGTAATCACAATACAAGGAATATAAAACTTCTTACATATTTTATACCTCAAATTAATAAAAGTTTTAGTAAAAATCTTCTTTCTTATAGAGGTTCTATATTATGGTGTCAAATAGATGCTAAATTTAAAGGTATGCAGTGGGTTTCATTCAAAAAAATTATAAAAAATAGTTATTGAGCTAAATGAGCTTACAAGTTTAATTTTATAATAAATTGTTTCTTGTTTCTCGCAAATGATCTCGCTTATTTCTTGTTGCTATGTTTTTATTTTGCGTTTAGCTTTTCTTTGTGAAATAATTAATGTTTTCTTTTTTTCTTAGTTATTATCGCTTTGGAATTATTGTTTAATTCTTTCGTTTTTTTGTTTTGTTTTTTATTTCTTATTTGTCGGTCGTGATAATTGATTGTTACTTTCATCAGGAAGCATCTTGATTCGATTATTTTGAAGGTTCTAAAACGCTTCCTGACCTTTGCACGGTGAATATAGCTTGTAATTTTCTGTAGTTGTCCAAAATTGTTTTTCAAATGTGTGCCGGGTGAAAAAATAAAATGTCTCTCTCTCTCTCTCTCTCTCTCCAAATCAAGGTAAAGATGGGTTTGCAGATATTAGAATCCTTTCACTGCAAACGTTCAAATGCTGCAGACTGGTACAAGTATTCAAGAGAAATTGGTTAAACTTCAATATTATTGTTTTGCACGCAATGTGTATTCTGAGAAATAGTTATGTAAATTTTTAGTTTATGATGTGCAACTCATACAAAAAATTGCTACACCTGCTATTCAAGCATTGTTTTGGGTTCCATCATCCCAGCTATGTGAATCGACATTTTCAGTGCTGGTGAAAATTAAATCAAAATTAAGTAAAAATACCAGAACATGATCTTCGTGGTGCTTTTGTTGATGTTTCACCTCGTATCCATGAGCTTGTTGGTAAAAAGCAGGTTTATCATAACTAGTATTGCTAATTTATTTATATTATATTGTTGGTTTTATTGTAAGCTACTGTTTGCTTAAACTCGTATTGCATAACTATGAATGATTTTGTGGGCTTTTTATAATTTTTTTTATTTAACATTTAATTTAATTCATGATCATCACATTTTTCCTATTAAACTAAAATTTAGTAACAAAAACTGTACCGGCCAATTTGATAGCCAATAATATAATTTTGTATTTTCATATAAAATCCAACTATAGCTATAGTAATGATTGCAAACTGTACTAAGAAAATGGAAAAATGTCACACAATTTTTACAAAAAAATTTACTAAAGACTGAAAAAAGGTCTTTACTTACAAACAGTTTTCAATTTCACCGTTTTCGTCCCAAAAGACACGTAATTGCTAAAAAAAAGTCTTCTCATACAATTAGTATTCAATTTCTTTATTTTCGTCCACCCAAAAAAGGTCTTCACCGGCAATCCCAAATCTTTGCTCAATACTTACGTTGCAATTGACCGATGTATTGAGCACCCCTGCTTTAAATCACTACTTTCAACTCAAATGCAATAAACCCGGATGTTTGTCCGGGATCCGGGAATTTAAAACTTTACATTAGCCGGGATCTCGAAATCCCGGGACATAAACCGTAGTTTGTATAATTTATAGAGATAGATCTGATAAAATCTTTCTGACTTTCAAATTTTAAATGGCAATATCTGCGCCCCTTTTTAGTGCTTCGCGTTTTTAAAATATTGTAGGGCAGAAATAATTGCTTCCTGCCACCTTTCCTCAATTCCGGCTCCCCAGGCCACATCTCTTGTAGTTGGGTTGCTTTGGCCGACCAACCAGCGAAGGAAGGCGAGTCCAAAAACAGGTTAAAGACGATGAATAATTTTACTTTATACATAAATTTTTACCTAAAATTTAGGAAAAGATCAGGTCAATTAATACGGGGTTTTACTTAAATTTGCGTAATTCAAAAAGTATTTGACATCGAAATATACTCAATTTGCGCCAATCAAAGCTTATTTACGGGAATATTTTTTACTTAGTTACAACATCCAGCTATGTCTGGTTTTCCTGCTACATGTCATGAAACATAAACAATCCCTTGTAAGTTAGCCGATACTTGATACAAAGGAAGGTGTTACACCCTCTAGCAGGTCAGTTGATACAGAAGCAGGTTAGTTGATACATTTAGTTATCAGCCCGTAAAAACTTAACGTTGGTAACGCTTTTAAGCGCACAGTTAAAGAAGCACAACAAAATAATAATTGGTTTCGTTACAAGTTGTTGCTGACAATCTACGTGCAAGATAACTGTCGCAAGACACAATTTTAAAAGTTGTCACAAGCTGAAAACAATTTAAAAACATCATTTAGCAGAAAGTTGATAAATTTTTTTCAATGTTACAATATTGCCAAAATTACAAGCCAGAACACAGTAGAATGTTAAAAGAAAATGTTTTTTGTTTTGTATTTTTTTTAGTGGGCCGAATTCCACTTTTTAAAATCATATTTTAAAATGATGGCTTTTACGTGAAGAGCCTTTCACAGTCTGGAAATATGGCAATTTGATCAAAATATCAGATGCAGCAAAAGAATATTTATCCTATTTATTTACTATAAACTTTCTTTAATTACTATTCCCAAGTCTAGTGGGAACCTTTTTTTAAAAATACTTCTTCATAGTCATCATCCTCATGATAAGTGATGGGATTCAGAGGGTTCGGAAGAAGCGGTTCTCGAAATTTCAGCACGTTTAGTGATCACGATTTAATTTAACATTATCTATGTATTTCTACATCTGTATAATGAGGAACCTGTTGTTAGTAAGTTCTGTACCTGTTCTTAAAATTTTGAATCCCAACACTGCTCATGACCATAATACGAGTCTCTTTACCTTAAACTTCGTGACTTTCCAGTTACCTGTTGAGAGTGAAATATATTATGTTGAAACAAATATAAAAACTAAATTAGTAGCTTTGTTATTCGGTTTTGCTCTTAGATTCAATGCATGTCAGGTTCATTTCATGACTCTCAACACTGACTTTACAGTGATAATTCTATAATCGTTGAGTTGTACAAGAATATTATTTTTAAAATAGCTTGGCATAGTAACTCTTTTTTAGTGCAAGATTCACACTATAGGTCCCTGATTATATTAATCCCAAAGCAAACGAATTGATTCATTTATCGTAGCTAAGACTTTATCACAATTTTAACAAAAGTAAATTGACATGGCTTAATAATACAAACCTTGACAATCACAAAATACCCCAAATTAACAAAAATCTGTTTTTCATTAAGTGAAACATCAGAGTCATCATCATAGTAAATGCCTAAATTTTCATCATCAGAAGAGGTACCTTGAAGCCGTACTTTTTTTTCTGAGCTTATTTGTTTTAAACAATTGTTTTTTGACGAAGAATTTAAGGATAACCAATGGCAATGACGGAATCATTAACTCTTTCAATTTTGGTAGTTTTTTAAAAAGATTGTTTTTTTCCGCGAATTCTTTCGGCTAACTTTCGTCAGAAGAAATATTTGGCAAATCACCAAGTGCAAGGAAACTGTGGTTTATATAACAATGGAAAACATTGAAAGCAACAGCGCCTTTGATTGGTTAAAGAAAGAGAGCATGCGATTGGTTTCGCGCTCATTTGCGCTCGCTTGCGGCTCAAGTAGATGCGACCGCATAAAAATGTTTTGGTGGGTGTTATAGTATGTGACGTCATAGCGCACGGCTCTACTGCCTTCTTCTCTCTGGTTTGATAGGTGTGGTTATGCGTGATAAATTATTAGTATAACTTACAGATTCAGTCGTATAACTATCGTGTAACTCCGTATAAATAAAAGAGCTAACTGCAGATACTAGTGGAACTCATAACATGGCGTCGTCGACAGTCAGCTTATAAATTTGTTTAAAGAAAATAAGCTTACGAACCATTATAAAAGTATACTGCAAGTTCGTGATCGGAGATTTGTAAAAGATTGAAGATAAAAGAGACATGGCAAAAAAACAAGCGAGAGCTGCAAGCAGAATTAGAAGCAGCAAACAAACGTATAGCCGAATTATCTCAATCTAATCAAAACGCGAATAGTAATATTAATAATGACGAACCTCCTTCTTGGTTAAAAACTCTTTTAGAGGCACAGTCTGAAAGCCAGCGACAAATGCAACAAATAATCGAACAATTTTCGCAACAGCAGCTGGCCCAAAGCGCGAACAGCGAGAGAAGCGAATCACGTGAGCAAACCATTGACGTCAACAATTCTAACAACGAGGCAAGGCGAACCAAAGCGGACGCACAAAAGCCTTCGACACTGCAGGTGGGAATTTCGTTAGCTGAATTTGCGAAATGGCGTAAATCGTACAACGATTATGCTACGGTCTCGCTTGCAACAGAGCTGCCATTGAGCAGTCAGTTGGCATTGCTTCGCGGTTTTTTTTCGATGGAAATGCGAGAAGCCGTAGAACATGTACTTCTTATCCCGGATGATACTACACTTAAACCAGACGAAGTGTTAGATAAAATCAAAAATTACATCCGGAGTCAAAGAAACATAGCGTTAGACTGTGTCGCGTTTGAAGAGAGAAAGCAAGCGGCTGGCGAAAACTTTGATTCGTTTTTAATCGCGATTAAAACTTTGGCGAGAGACGCAGACTTGTGCAATAAATGTTTAAATCGTCGTTTAGTCACAAAAATCATGTCGGGAATATATGACAAAGAGACTCGAACAAAGCTCCTAGCCATATCCCCATTACCTGATCTTCAGACCATCACTGATTTATGCAGATCGGAAGAGTCAGCAAAACTAGACGACGCGCGAATAAGCCGACAGCTGAATGAGAGAAGAGCGTACCAAAGCAAATTTCGTCGAAATTTCTCTAAATCTAAAGAGCGCACTAAAACGCCCTGTACAAAATGCGGTAAAAAGACCTGCCCACCAAAAGGTCAAACCCACTGTCCCACAAAGGATACAGAGTGCTTAATATGTCGCAAAAAAGGTCACTTTACATCAACGTGCTTTCACAACAAACCCGGGTTTAACAGACGCGAAGAAACGAAGAAAAAGTTAACGGGACAAATAAAGCGTAGATGCAATGCTAACGCAAATTTCGCTAACTCCGCGGCGCCCAAAATAACTGTTAATCTTTTTTCTCTTAAACATCGTAACCCGTTAGGTTCCACAGAAGCTACACCAGACACAGGTGCTGAAGCAAGTCTTGTTGGGGTAAACATCATTCAACGGCTCGGAATAGACCTTGCTAATCTAATGCCGCCAAATCAAGACACTCTTAGTGCAGTAAACCAGCAGACCGTAACATGCGTAGGGACTTTCCCATGCATCATCGAATACTGCGGCCGATTCGTGGAAGAAACCATTTACGTCTGTCCTGAGGTAGAAGATTTTTTGCTTGCTTGGTACGTATGTCAACAGGTTAACATTCTACCTGACACGTATCCTCAACCGATAAATTCATCAAAAACACCTCGAAAATTAGCAAGCATATTAAAAGCAGAGAACCCAAGATTTATTATATCAGAGAACCCAATTGAAGCAGAAATTAGTAAAATTGAGAACAAGTTGATAAAATCGTACAGCGATGTGTTTTCTGAAGACACAACATTACGGGAAATGAACAGTAAACCCATGAAAATTTCCTTGAAAGATGATGCTGTTCCATTTGCTTTACCTGTTCCACGCCAAATACCTTTAGCTTTCAGAAAGATGGTGAAGACAGAGCTTGACCAACTCGTACAAGCCGGAGTCATTGCACCAGTAACAGAAGCAACTGATTGGGTGCACCCTATGGTCGTTGTACAAAAACCTAATGGTGGAATTCGTCTCTGTATTGATTTGCAGAAATTGAACAAATACGTACGCCGTCCATATCATCCATCTAAATCACCTGCTGAAGCTATTTCGAATATTTCTTCTTCGTCTAGATTTTTCTCAACATTAGACGCCACTAAAGGATACTGGCAAGTACCTTTAGAAAAAGAAAGTCAAGACTTTACCACATTCATTACGCCGTTCGGAAGATTTAAATTCCTTCGAGCTCCGATGGGACTAGCTTCTTCTCAAGACGAATATTGCGCAAGAGGCGATGAAGCTCTGCAAGGCATTGAAAAAGTCGAAAAAGTGGTAGATGACATTCTTATTCAAGGCGAAACCGCACAGGAGCACTTGAATACCGTAGTGGCTGTACTAAACAGATGTCGAGAACACGGTATTACTCTTAATCCGAAGAAAGTGCAGTTACTACAAAGTGCTGTGAGATATGTCGGATATATAGTGAGCAGCGACGGTATTAAAGCAAACCCCACAAAAATTGAAGCAATCTCTGAATTCCCTGCTCCAACAAACATAACTGAATTACGATCTTTTATGGGTATGGCAAACCAGCTGGGCGGATTTACTCACCTACTCAGCGAAGCAGCAGGCCCACTTCGGGACTTGCTCAAACCAAAAAATGCTTTACTCTGGTCACCCCAGCATGAAGAAGCATTTACAAAGACAAAAGACATTCTTTGTAGCCCCCATATTTTGGTTGCATTCGACCCCAATCTGGAAACGATGCTGCAAACAGATGCATCTCGGTTGAAAGGTCTAGGTTTTGCACTTTTGCAAAAACATCAAGAAACGTGGAAATTGGTTCAAGCAGGATCACGTTTTATAACTGAGACTGAGTCCAACTACGCTATGGTTGAACTGGAATTGCTCGCTGTTGTTTGGGCTATGCGTAAATGCCGCATATATCTGCAAGGCTTACCCAATTTCGAGCTGATAGTAGATCACAAGCCATTAGAGTCAATCCTGAATACCCAGACACTCGATATGGTGGATAATCCCAGGATTCAGAGACTTAAAGAAAAACTCAGCGCTTTTATATTCCACACCACCTGGAAAAAAGGCAAAGACCATGTGATCCCCGACGCGTTGTCACGAGCACCGTGCCGCGACCCAGAACCAGAAGATATCATAAACGTAGACACAACCAGAATGATTTGCAAAAACGTTTCTACAATTCTGAGAGGAAAAGACCCAGAAGTCACAAAAGAAACATTTATCGATCCAATGCCGGAAGACTTAAAAGAAAGTACTCAGCAGGACGAAGCAGCACAACAATTAATCACTGCTATTAAAAGCAACTTTTCAAAAGGAAACGAATATTCATTAGCTCAACCTTTCAAAAAGCTGAAAGATCAGCTTACTTTCGAAGATGGATTAATTCTCCTGAACAGCCATCGCATTGTGGTGCCGGTACAGAAAAGAAAAGAAATACTGACAAAGCTACATGCCTCACATCAAGGCATCGAAAGAACAAAACAAAGAGCGCGTCAAATAGTGTACTGGCCAGGAATCAATAGCGACATCAAAAATACCGTTGAAGCATGCACGAAATGCCAAGAGCACCAACCAAGCTTGCAACAGGAACCATTACAACGCGATCCCCTCCCATCAAGACCCTTTGAAGACGTATCTGCAGATTTATTTTATTATGCCGGTAAGACTTACCTGGTTTATGTAGACCGTCTGTCGGGATGGATTAAGCTCAGCGAGTTCTCTCATGACCCTAGTTCTCATCAGATAATCAGCACTATAAGAAAATTTTTCGTGGACACAGGGTACCAGTACGAATCAGAACTGACGGAGGACCGCAATTCACATCAAGCAAGTTTCAACAGTTTCTCAAGAAATGGGGAGTAACTTCCACCATAAGTACTCCACATTACCCACAGTCAAACGGACACGCAGAAGCAGCAGTGAAAGCCATGAAGCACCTTGTTGCCAAAACTGCTGAACATGGTAGTCTCGACTGCGATGAGTTTAGCAGCGGCCTAATCGAATGGGTTAACACACCCAAGGCCCATGGGTTATCACCAGCCGAAATTTTATACGGCGCCCCGCTACGTTCAATCGTCCCAGCTAAACTGAAATATTTCAAGGAAGATTGGCAAAACAAATTCGACAAGTGGGACGCAGCTTTATCAAATCTACAAGTGGCTGCAGAAACCGAATACAATAAACGCGCAAAACACCTCAACCCACTAAAAATCGGACAAAATGTTCGAATTCAAGACCATATTACAAAAAAATGGTTGCGATCGGGACTCATCATCGGCGTCGGGAGAAACCGCGACTACCACATAAAACTACCGAGCGGTCGAGTCTGTTGGCGCAATAGACGTTTTATTCGCCCTCTCCCCACCGAAGGGGGAGACCCCAAAGAGGAAATGATGACATCAGACGAACGTCACGTCTATTTTGAAGATGAAGTCTTCCCACCATCTCCAACCTCGCGGCGAAGCGTGAGACAAAAACGCTTTCCTGATCATTTAAGGGATTTTGTATGAAGTAGCGTAAAACTCATAGCGCTTGTGCCCTATTGTATATAGTTTGTTGCATGTTTATTAATCGGGCTCATACAACGTACTAATATTTTTCTTAGACAACCTTTTCACTAAAAAGCTTCTTAAAAGGGGGTTGTTATAGTATGTGACGTCATAGCGCACGGCTCTACTGCCTTCTTCTCTCTGGTTTGATAGGTGTGGTTAACCGCGTGATAAATTATTAGTATAACTTACAGATTCAGTCGTATAACTATCGTGTAACTCCGTATAAATAAAAGAGCTAACTGCAGATACTAGTGGAACTCATAACAGTGGGCAATACAGTTTTTCCTAAATTTTATGGATAGTTGCCCAAAGTTTAATCATGTTGCATTGCTGAAGTAATAACAATGCGGCATTTATTTTATTTTTTTTTATCGCTATATTTATCCTCCTGACTCGCAGGAATTTGTGTCTCAAAAAACTGGTGACTAAAAAAACGAAGCTTACTGATTGCGAAGCACTGGTTTATTCTAAGGATTTTTGTAAAGGGATTGATATGATTCTTCCCAACCACACGCGAGCCGCATTAAAATATCTTGCGGACCGCAGGTATCCCAAACCTGGCTTAGAGCATTCCAATTCGGTTAATTTGATTTTCATAATTGTCTATTTTATTTTTATTTCTTTTAATTCTTGTTAACATCTTGTTAATAGTAGCCAATAGAACATGTTAAAAGTGTTTTAACAGAAATCTATTACCATTTTCAGTAAAATCAAATTGACGATTTTATTTAGTTTAGTCAATTTGCGATACATAAATTAATTAATCAAAAATCAGTTAAAGTTCAATGAGCCAAATATTTAATATAGAAAGTTAAAAAAAAACTAACTAACTGGTCTTTAAATCCAGGACCCGATTAGAATGAGTAATGTTTTTTTAATTTTTTACAGAAACTGATGTTGACCTTTATAGGTCAAAATGATTTTTCTATGAGTTCGTGAATTTTAGTTTTTAATTTTTTTATTAAATATTTGGCCCATTAAACTTTGACTGATTTTATTAATGAATTTATGTATCGCAATAGTAGCATGGCATTTCTTTTATTTTCAAAACCTGCCATTTGTAATTTTCTTATTGGCACACAACTGCTGGTTAATTTCAAAGCGCTGTTGAAGTTTTGTTTCGTGTAGTCATACCAGTCGCGCAACACGCGCTTTTTTCAAGTTCAAGCACAGGGTTTCTCAAACTTTTTTGATCTGTGACCCCGTTTCTATGCGACCTCATCATGCTCACGTTAATGACATTAAAACATTAATTTTTCATTTCTCGTCATTCTCCAGTATTCTTGCTACAAACATTTTATGTCACTTTCCTCTACTTAGCAGTCTTAATCAGAAAACTGCTCAGTCATATTTTTGGATTTAAAAACTAAAAAACAAAATAAAAAACTTTAACCGGACAGCGACATCTTGGTGTTTCCAAAAGCAGGTCGAGGCAGCCGCTTGATAGTTATGCTTCGTAGAGCGCCTCCAATACTTTTCTGTGAAAAATATTGAGATTAAAATAAATAATTAAAATTTCCAGTAAAATTTTTGTCTATAACGGAACCATGCAAATACACTAAATACACAAAAATATCAATACAGAAAACAATGAATCAAATAATTAAAATAAACCAGCTATTCTATTTATAAAGGTATCAAGCACGTTTGAGGAATCGCTCTGATCAGTATTTCTCGCATAGATCATTTCCTGGATTGATATAAAACAAAAAAGGGGAAAAATATTTTCAATAGCTTGCAAAAAACGATCGATTTTTTAACTCGATGACATTTATTTTAAGAATGTTGTTTATAAAAGTAACTCCCTATTCTAAAATAAATATAATTTATTTTTGAAGTGTAATTTATTGAATTAATGAATATGAGAAGAAAGTATATTGCATGGACTTTCTCTTGCTGCTTGTTGAATTGACTTTTGAGGGCTACGGGTAAACATTTTTGGAACAACTTGCACTACCTCAGGGTCTCTGAATTTGGAAGGGCGACCACTTCTTTGAGTATCAGTCACAGATTCTGTAGCAGTGAGTTTTTCATGACAATTCTTGATCGTCTTTGGGTCAATTTGAGCATGTCTTCCCTTAGTGGTTCTCCACCATCTTTGCACTTAAACAATGGATCTCCAAACTTTGTAACGTACAGCTATCTGGGCACGTTCCTGTACAGTAAGACGTACAGGCATTTTTGTAGGGCTTTGAAATTTCAACAAATTAACAAGATTAAAAAACAAATTCACATAACAGATCTGAAAAAAAAACAAGAGCATAGATTTAATTGCCACATATTAAGTAATATACACACAAAAATTGAGAAACATATTACAGCATTTGAATAAATTATAGTTATTTTTGAATAGGGAGTTACTTTTGAATCACCCTGTATATTATGCAAAAGGAAAAGTTTGTAAAGAGCCAGATCAGAAAAGGTTGGGTAAATTTTTCTCATTCAAAAAAAGTCTATTTTAAAAATTTTTCAACGCTTTCTTCCACTGACCTTGCATTATTTGTATCACAGGCGTACCAACCAAAAAAATTTGGGGGGCAATAAAATTTTGCCCAAATTTTGTGACGTTTTCCCAAATCATGATTTTTTATGACTGTACGGATAGAACAAAAAATTGTCTGAGATTCTCGGACAAAGACCAAATTTCGTCCTAAAATCATAGTGATCTCTAAAAAAAAAGTCTTTTCTTGTAATCAGTCTCATATTTCTGAATTTTTGTCCCAAGATCAAGGTGCTCTCTAAAAAAAAAAAAAAAAAGATCTTCACCTATTTGGTAACTATTTTTTGCAGTTGATCATTGTTGCTGCCCTAAAATTCCTGACTTTGCCCAAATTTTTCATGTCACTACCCGAAAAATTCTGGTTTTGCCCAAATATTTTCTTGTCACTGCCCAAAACATTTAAACTTTGCCCAAATCTTGGAAACTTGGGAGCAATTTCCCCCTGCCCCCCTGCTAGGTACGGCTATGATTTGTACAAACACCATCGCAATTTTCGCGCTGTAAAAATGCACATGTAAAAAAATTATTTGCCTTTTAAAATAAATTTTAATTTTGGTGTGATTTTTCAAAAGGTTAAAAAAAAGCAATTATTATTTTTCCTTGCTTTCCTTATTACCTCACGTATAGCCTAGTATAGTCGCCAGTGATGGCTTTAGGAAAAGGGGGGCCGGGTGCAAGAAATACGAGAGGGTCACTGTGAATAACATAAAGTTAACTTATTCTGGGGGGCTTTGTTCCCCAGACCCCCAAGCAAACTAACAACCTTTCAAAACAAATAAACTTAAAAACATAATAACAAATAACCAACAATTTACTAGCCGTGCAAATTGTGCTGTTAACTATATTCTTTTAAGTTATCAGCATTAACTTGTTCTGTGAATCAAGGGATTAAAAGTTCAATTTTTATTCAAGAAAGCAGCACATAACACAAAAAACACATCAGCAGCTGTTCAAATGATTAGCAAAACTACTTGTTTAATGCTTTGATTGGTGCTGAATAGTAAACAAATACTTTTTATTGATCTGCTAATCAAGAAGATGTACTGCATCAATAGTTTTAAAAAATGCACAAAAAAGATAAAAGTAACATAAGTATGTGAGTTAAAAGTAACATTTCCTAAAATATAAACATAAGAGCATGAGCAAGATATATTGCACTGCATCGATTTTTACAAAATCTATTGCATTTTTTTGTATCAGTCACAAACAATGTTGCTTTAGCCAAGTGTACTGGCTGGTTATGGTTATATATATGTTTAAAACTCTACTGCCCTGCTCCGTTCACAATGTTATTATAATGTGTGCATAACTTAAAACATAAATAAAATTTGAATAAAAACTTATGCAATCTAAACCTTTTTCCAAATATTTATATATAGATAAGCAAACTCACCAATATCTTTTTTCTAACTGGTTTATTAAAAACATTTTTGCCATAACTGCTGCATACTTGTAACGTTAAAGTGCTACAACAGATTCAAGCTGCATCGATTTGAAATACTTACTCACCTTAATATTAACGGTTCCTTTTTTTTAATCTGTCAACTCATTAATGTTAGATGCAATATCTAAATAAATGAAGCAAGAATGAAAAAAATAATAATGGTTAAAAAGCAAAGAATATCATGATTAATAAACAGTTTTGCATAAATAATGGATAAACAAAAAAATAAAGCGGGTAATCTACTTTTCTTAGGCCACAAAAATTTTTTAAATAAATGATTACTGAAAAGGTATTGAATATAAAGTCAATAGTCATCTAGATCAGCACTAACAACTTTCAAAGAATAATTTTTGTATTACAAAATAAAACTATTAAAAAGAATACTGATTTATTGCTAAAAATATCAACAATTGTTTTACACAAATAATTAGCTTCTTTGTGATTTATTATCTTATAAAGTAATCGTATTATCATAAATTTATGAAGGTTTTCCTGATAATGCTTGTGCATTATGTCTTTATGTTTCTACATTGAGCATATTAATTGTCATGTGTTATTTTTAATGTTTTAAATTGTTACATGCCCAGTATTTTTAATAATAAAGTTACACAACTTTTAATTCTCTAAGAGCATATGCCAATTGATTGTGTCTACAAATTTTTCCATCTAATGTAGGAATTGAGTTTTTTATAAGGTAGTTCTTTGCTGTATATCAGTCTATTTACCTTATTTGTGCTATACCAGCAATGGCGTGCGGTGACCTTTGAGATTAGTCATGCAATTGGCATGCCAAAATCAGGTCATAAAATTGAGTTTATTCGCGACCAATTTTCGTCCTAGATTCAAAGCGATCTCTAAAAAAAGGTCATCCCTTGAAATCCTTCCTAAGTAATGCGGTTTTTGTCCTTCAAATCCAGTTATCTAAAAAAAGAAGTCATTGCTTGAAATCGTTCCAGGAAATGCATTTTTTGTCTTGAAAATGCAGTGATCTCTAAAAAAAAAAAGGTCATCGCCTCAAATCGTTCCGGGTAATGCGCTTTTCGCCCTGAAAATGCTGTGATCTCTAAAGAAAAAAAAAGGTTATCGCTTCTAACCAGTCTCCGATTTCTTACTTTTTACCCTGAATTCTCTAAAATAACACAAAAAAATAGGTCTCCGTCTCGGATCGGCCTCACATTTCATTCAAAACAAATAATATTTGTCATCCAATTCAACAATATCCACCTCATCACGCAAAAGTTCGTCATGCAATTCCTAAAAATTTGGTCATGCGTTGCATAACCTGACAGCACCCCACTGTATACCAGTAAATTTTAGTTTAGCCAACTAAGAAACACTGTTGTTCATTATAAGTAAAAATCACAAACAATTAAAAAACTTAGTCGACTAGGCATACTGTTTTCTTAACTATTGTTTTGGTTTGCAAATGTTTTTGTGTGATGCATATTTACAGTTGGCATACCTTACAAGTTTTTCAAAATGACAAAAATTGCCCACATGATAAACAACCATGCAAAATTTGGTTTCAAATATTTTAAAACTAAAGCAAAAATGGTGTAGAGATGATTTGATACATCTGTAGTAATAATTACCAAGGAATGCATTAGCATTTATGACTTATAATAATCATGTTTATAAAGAAATCCCAGCCTTCCTATTTAACTTTTAGTTGCTGTGCCGTTCCTAAAAATTGCCCAAATTATGTAGATTCACAATCTCATAAAAAATATCTTTGATTTCGCTTTGGTCCGGCTCAAATAGCCGAAGAAATAACAGTTTTATAAGTAATTTAAATATTTTACATTTATTTATAAGAAAATGGCAACACTGCTTAATTTCACGAACTTTAAAGTAATTTCCAGAACTATCGGATTGACCTGTTTTGATTATGACGTAATAGTTGTGTTTGTGATTTGGATAATGTCAGAACATTCGAGTAACCTTACCAATGGTATAAATACGATTCGCTGAAAAGCAGTATTATTATTAAAATTGGATGTTTCGTTGTGGTAACTAAAAATTGGAAAATTGTTAACTGTGTGAAGTCATAGTTTTTTGGCCGCAAGTCTTTGGTTGTCTACGTGATTGTGAAGAATTAAGCTATTGAGCTTTAACCTGTTGCTTTGATTTATACTATTCGGGCTCCTAAGTGGATTGGAGCATATTTCTTAATAAAGAAGATATTGTGGTAGTCTGAGCTGTGATTTAGCTAGACTATATTTTTGCTGTCGCTGGTTCGAAGGTCAGATCCAGCAAGAAGATTAAGAATTATCGTTTAGTAGACACCGAGATTGTGTTATTGGCGAGGCCTTCTTAACAGGCGCCAAAAAAGGTAGACGATTAAACAACGTACTAAGTTACCAAATAAATTTGCTACAAAATTTCAAAAGCTTTTTATCATCGGAACAAAATTTCAAAAACTATTTACTAAATTCTACAGTTGCTTTACATAAAAGTTAACTAAATGACAATAATGAATGTATTTTAATTCTTTGGCGAAGAAGTTTTTGTCCACTAGCTGCGCTATTTTAGAAGTTTTTCAATAATTAAGCAATATTTAATTATAATTTCCCCATTGATTATAAAAAAAATTGTTTGAATTTTATATCATTGAAAAGATGATTTTTTCCTGAGTAAAATACTATAAAATTCTTAAAAATTTGCTCAAAAACAAGTTTGCAATAAGCAAAATAAGAGACCCCACTTTTCTTTGCAAAAAAATCCCTTTTTCCCCACAATAATTACGACTAGCGAAAAGATATTTTCAATTTTCAAGTCGCTACGTGTCGCTAGAGTTCTACTCTGTATGGCGGAAAAAATTTCGTCTAAACATTTTGCAAAGCGCGCGCGCTGTGCTCGATTTATTTCCCAGGGGAATATGGCGAAAGTTACATTATTTACAGTGTTTTTTGATCTACTATAGTCCTCTACTGATCAATTTTAATCATGTGTCGATCAATTTTAGTCACCACCGATCAAATTTAATTCTCTGTCGACCAATTTTGGTCATGTACCGATCAAATTTAATCTTGTGTGGATCAATTTTAATCGTGTATCGACCAAAAATAGTTAGTCGACAAACTTTATTTTAATTGGTAAATAAACAATTTTGAGATATAATTTTTACTATAAGTTTTTTTGTTAATTCAAGTCCTACAACTATTGCATTTTCAAAAACAAATACTGTAAGAATATCATAATTTTCTAGAATACCTCAAAGAATTTATTTGAATATTTAAAGATGGTCTAGTTATGTTACGTATGTGCTTCATATAACAAAAAAGTCAGATTTTGCGTTTCAAATCTTACTTTAGATTTTTAGAATACCTGTAAATAGGGTTTTTGGATCTAATTCGTTGTTTTTGCAATCAAATTCGTTATTTTTGCAGTCAAATTCGTTCTTTTTGCAATCAGATTCGTTGTTTTTGCAATCAAATTCGTTCTTTTTGCAATCAAATTCGTTTTTTTTGCAATCAATTTCGTTTTGCAAAAACTTTTTTTATATACAGTATCTTTGTACAGGGTCTCCCGATAGGGTCTATATACATATATAACTAATATGAGGTCTCTGTATTAGGTCTCCATAATCTATAGTCTCTATAATTAGGTTTCTATAATATAGTCTCCATAATGTATATATAGATAGGTATATAGACCTATCGGAGATCCTATATGGAGACCCAATATTATGGGGACTATATTATGGAGACCTAATTTTGGAGACCTAATATTATGAAAACTATATTATAGAAACCTAATTATAGAGACTATATACATCGTGGAGACCTAATTATGGAGACCTAATATTGTGGTGACCTAACACAGAGACCCTATATTATATATCTATATATTTGATAATATAGAATTAAATTAACAAAAAAATTTATAGTAAAAATTATATCTCAAAATTGTTTATTTACCAATTAAAATAAAGTTTGTCGACATAACTATTTTTGGTCGATACACAATCAAAATTGATCGACACAAGATTAAATTTGATCGGTACATGACTAAAATTGGTCGACAGAGAACTAAATTTGATCGGTAGTGACTAAAATTGATCGACACATGATTAAAATTGATCGGTAGAGGACTACAGTGTAGTAGATCGAAAAACACTGTATTAGAACAGCCATATTTTGAACTTTATCTGAGTGTGTGTGCTTGCGTGCCATTGCTTGAATCTTTGCGCGGCTTTGACTTTGATCTAGAAAAAAAGTTTCTGCTTTTTTTTCGTGACAATTTATAAACAAAAAATGGCCAGCTCATAGCTTATATTAGCTTGTTTAGCAAAGTAAGGTAGTTTCTTGTAACTTAATAAATTCTTATGTAACAAATTTTGATCGACTGATGTATTTTTGCTGAAGCATAAAACTACACCGGTAATGTGTTTTAGCAAAATATTTTCAATTGCCTGATATACAATTTGCAACTTTAGCAAATAAAAATTTATAAATTAATTTTTTAATGCAAATACTCAAATATTTTTTGTGATAAGCAATAAACAATTTTTACAAACAGAAGGTCACCGTGGATATGGCACACCAATCCTTTATAATTTTTCATTTTTAATTTCCATATTTGTCCTCCTAACATACGAAAAAGCTTCGCAAACGCTATAAATAGAGCAGCTGTCAAGCAAGTATTACGACCTGCTTCCGGAGACTCCAAGATATTGCAGTCCGATTCCGAGCTATTGAAGCATAAATTTATAATTTAGAAAAAAGAGGGGCCCGCAATTTCGACAAAACATTTGGCGTTCAAAAATCTGTTTTTGAAATAACATATAGAACCAAAAACCAGTTTTTAAAAAATATATTATTTTTAAAATTTACTTGATTGATAGTGTTCGTATATATTCTTTACTTCATTAATCTTAGTCTCATACAAAAAAAACTTGTTTTATAATTATGACCTGATTAGTAAATTATAATTTATTAAATTGAACAACTTATCTTTATACGGTTTGTAGCAGAGCTTTCAGATGTTTTTTTGCTGATTAGAAATTCTGACTTCGGATCAAAGCGCAGCCGTATATAAAGGGACGTGCGCATTTGCTTGGGTATTGTGACGTAACAGAGGGTTTTTCAGGAAGTTTACCCAAGAAAAATTTGCCCTGTTTCTTTTTTTTTGCTCACTTTAAGTCACGTAACATGAGCCCATTTTGTCCCTCCCGTCGTGAAAAAGTTAATTTAAGGATAGTGGCAATAATTAGATGTTTTGATCAAAGCTTATGTACAATTGGCATGCAGCTAACTTATAACTAAGAAATTCATTCAAAAGCAAGGCAGAACTGAAAGGAAAAACAGTAGTCAAGGATCCCATACTAACAAATAGACTCTCATCTAATGGCTTCAATCTTACAATTTAAATAGACATACAAGCTGAAGAACTAATAGGTGTAAAAATATAAATAAATATGCAATTTAGTATATGCCAACTGCTAGTCTTAGACCATGATAATACTGTAGTTGTTGGTTGGATATTAATTATAATTATTTACAGTTCTACCTGGTGAGTTGGCAGTTGACTCGATGACCTTTTGGTTTTTTTAACGTTTCTTTGATAAGTGACAACATTGACACAAATGATTTTACGCAGCATTTTGATTGTATCCTGCTGTTGAATACTTTGCTATTGTTGAAATGAACTGATTGATTAATTATTGACATAGTATATTTATTCATATTTACATATATGGTGTAAAGTTAAAATAGAAATAACTTTTGGATAAAAATCACTGTTCCACTAATTAGGGAGGCCAATTTAGCTTCACGAGATGTTTTAGGGAGGGCCCAGTGGGGCCGCTCCGTTTACTTCCTATTAAAGCCATTACTGATAGTCGCGGTATTCTACATTTTGTGACGTATCCCTCGTTTCATCGAGTTAAATCGCAAATTTTGAATGATTAGCTGCTGAAATTGGTTGTCAATAATTTCAGCGATTCTTTTTTCAATACACAATTGGTTACTGGCTGCCATTTTGTCCTTATGTTTTTTCATGAGCTATTTCAAACATTTGAACAGCTACAGGTAAAATAAAACTATTAGCAGCCTAAAAGAGTTAGGTTTAGGGTTAGCCTAACCCTAACCCTAAAAATTAGTTTGATTTTTTTATGATATAATTTGAAAAAGCTTTGTTTTAGGACACATCTGTTCGCTGGCTTTGCAAATCTGGACTTATAACACGTAATATATAATAACCATACGTCGCTTACGAGCGTTAAAAAAGGGGGGCCAGTGCAAAAAAAATAAGGGGAGCGCTTTTTAGCGTGCCAAGTTTTTTTCGTCCTACAATAATAATCTCAAAAAAAAGTCATCACTTTCAATCAATGTCCAAAATCTTAATTTTCGTTTCAGTACATTAATCTCTGCTTTTGTCCTAAAATTAAAATGCAGACAGGGTTGGCCATTGTTATAGTCGTACCAAAAAGAAATGGAGCAATATTTTGCTTAGGGAGGCCACTTTTTGACGATTTTTAGGGGAGGGCAGTGCTGTCGCTCCGTTCGTTCCGTACTAAAGTCATTACTGCACGTAACACCATAAATTATGCTTTTTTATCAAACTTTGCCTTGAAGAGTTTTGATCTATTGGATTTGTCTGTTTTTTAGCGGTGATTGTAAAAGTTACCATCATACATTTACTTGCCGAATAAGAGCAAAATGTTCGATATTTTTTATCAAGTTCTTTCATTATTTTTCTTTTCTACGCTTAGATACATGTTTTATGGATTTAATTGGTCGCTCGAAATATTTCATCAGAAAAATGTAAAATAATACTTTTTTTTGTTCATATTTAAAATTGTTAGGTTTAGGGTTGAGATATTTTAAGACTGTTATTGAAGTGTCGTACAAAAAAAAGGGAGTAAGTCAACATTTATTATTTACCAGCAGCAAAACCTTGACGACTTTTAAGACAAAACAAATACGTTTCTACGCTTAAAGCCCGCATTTACAAAACCTAATTAATTTCTGTATACTGACTTTATAGTTACCTTTACAAATATTAAAATAAAATTTAAAAATATTAAATTTAAAAAAAAGTTATTTTATGTTTTTGATGTTGCGTAAAATCAATGACCCGATTAATACTTGCAAAGATTCCTCAAATATTTGGATTATGTTTGGCCGCATGGCTGACCCGGTTGAAGCAAGGAATCGATAGAAATCGAAACGGTCTGAGTTCGAAACCTTCATTCGTCATGCTGCTGTAACACACTTTGTGACACTTTCCTTTTTCTGGGTGACCATAACAAACAGGTTTAAAATCCATTTAAAATCACTAAAGAAATATAAATTAAGTTTCAATCGTCGCTGTCCTGCCAATCAGGAGAATAAAATAATGATATAATTGAATGTTTTAAAACAAATAAACAAATACTCAAAAGAAATTATGTGAAAATGTTTTTTATTGAAAACTTTTGTATGAAAGCCGAACCAACAACAAGACATTTTCGTCCTTTAAACATTTTTCACAAAAACGAATGTAAATTTACAGTTTTGTTTTTTGCACATATACAACTTACTTGCGAAAAAAAATTAAAAACGTTTGATTGCCTTGTGAACTTTTGAGCAAACATGGTTAACAAGCGTTGATCAGCGTTTAGTGCAAAGGTTCTCAACATTTTTAACAACGTGGCTTGAAAAACTTGAAAGGTAATTATTGTGGCCCAATGTGTATAATCTTCACCTTCCAATTTCCCGAAATCGTTTCAAAATTATTAGTAAAAACCGAAAAAGAAAAAAAGGTCTTCACTTTGTAACTCGGTCTGACTCGTCTAAAAAACTCGCTGTGGCCCATTGGACTATGGCCCACCGGTTGGGGACCCCAGGTTTAGTGGAATTTGCTTTGATAAGCGGTTTTGGGTTTGCTTTTTTGCTCGCGATTTGCTGCTTTTTGATTGGTTCAAGGCTTATGAAATAATCGAAAAATTAGTGCCTAGGTGTTCAAAAAAATTTATTTGGCACAGACGGTAGGTGTTAGGTGCTTTCACGCAGCCTGGGCCGTGAGCCCAGATGGTTAGTGCTTTCACGCAGCCTGGTTTCACGCACCCAGTTTGGCCCAGATGGTAGGTGCTTTCACGCAGCCTGGGCCGTGAGTAAGTCTGTTCATTGATTTTAAAGATGACAGACCGAAACCGAACCTACCAAAACGGAAGGGTATCCACCCATTCCGATGTTCAGTGTGGGTCTGCTAATCGGCAAACGTCCTTTTCAGGACGGGGCAATGCTAGGATAAAACTTCCCTTTTCAGGGCACATTGCCAACAACTTCCGAAGACCCACTATTCTTCAGCTGAACATCGAAGGCCTCACTGCAAGCAATATAAACGTTCTTCATCACCTCGCTATGCAGTCTGAGGCACTCGTCATCCTACTGCAGGAGACCCACTGCACTGATGCAGAGAAGTTGGTACTACCAAACTACCAATTAGCTGGGTCTTCTTTAAGCAGGAAGCATGGCCTTGCCACGTTTGTCCACGAGCGACTGATATACACGCTTTTGGACCAATCTCCACCGACATCGGAGATCGAGTGGTTGTGTGTGGACGTTGATGGCTATAAAATAGTCAACGTCTACAAACCACCGCCAACGCGATTGCGAACCCTGGATCTCCCAGTGTTTCCTCACCCCTGTCTTTACGCTGGCGATTTCAACTGTCGTCATGCTGACTGGGGTTACGACGACAACAGTCCGGACGGTGAGTGCTTGGCTGGCTGGACAAGTATTAATTGTCTTGCCCTGCTATATAATGCCAAGGACGCTGCCAGTTATTATTCCGGCTGCTGGAATACTGGCACCAATCCAGATCTAGCTTTCGCTGGCGTAGGTCGAAACAGTCGCTTACCGGATAGACGTGTCCTTGAGAAATTCCCCAGGTCGCAACATCGACCTTCGCTTATTGCACCACCAACGTTTGCTATGGCAGTGCCAAGCACGCCTGTTAAGCGATGGAACTTCCGCAAGGCCAAATGGAGTCACTACATTGCTTTGACGAATAAATTCGCAAAGACTTTGTTGCCGCCTGATTCACTTGATGTAGATGCGGCTTACCAGGACTTCTGTAACACCATTAAAAAAGCAGCCAAAAAGACTATCCCATGCGGGTATCGAAATAACTATATTCCTTGTTAGGATGCAGAGTGTGAATCCCTCTATAAAACCTTTCTGCAGTCTCCTCAGGGAGACGACTCAAGCTTGGCTGCCACAGCTCTGCTTGCCAAGCTTGACAGAAAACGGAGGGATCGATGATCCGAAGCAGTTCGGAGCATTGACTTCTCACACTCTAGTCGAAAAGCGTGGAGTATTTTGAACAACCTTACTGGTAGGTTACGACACTCTCCTCGTCACTGTCCCGTTTCAGCCGATGCTATTGCATCTCAGCTGGTTAGAAATGGGAAATACGAGGCTGTTGACCGCAAGTCATCTCGACTTGTCTATCAAGAAGTGTCTGACTTTTGGAGGGCCACAACACCAGACGCAGTAAATATCTCTGACACTTTTTCAAAGAGAGAATTTACTGCTGCCCTTCAACATTTAAAACCAGGTAAAGCTCTGGGACCTGATTCCATCTGCCCCGAGCTTATACTCCATGCCAGAGCTGCTTTGAAGTCCTGGTTACGTGACTTTCTTTCTTCCTATTTGCGCCGACTCAAAATTTTCAAGATCTGGAGAAGAGCGCTTGTGGTCGCGATCTTCAAACCAGGAAAGCCCGTAAGGGACCCAAAGAGTTATCGACCGATATCTCTGCTCTGTGTCCCCTACAAGATCCTCGAGAGGCTTATCTACGCCCGCGTTGAACCGTTAATCGATCCACTGCTCCCTAAAGAGCAGGCTGGGTTCCGACGCGGGAAGTCAACCGTTGATTAAGTTGTTCTGCTAACCCAGAACATCGAGGATTCTTTCGAGGCTAAAAAGAAGGCCGGTGCCATATTTATCGATCTGACAGCTGCTTATGACACTGCCTGGCACCGTGGCCTTATACCTGCAAGCTGCTGAGACTACTTCCGGATAAGCACATGGTCAAAATGATCATGGAGCTTGTCCGAAATTGAAGCTTCACCCTTACCACCGGTGACAGCAAGCTAAACAGGCTACGCCGTCTTAAAAACGGCGTTCCCCAGGGATCGGTCTTGGCTCCCCTCCTATTTAACATCTATACGTACGATCTTCCTTCCATGATTTCCAGAAAGTTTGCTTATGCTAATGATTTAGCATTGTTGCACTCTTCTGGAAACTGGAAGGACTTGGAGGGGACTTTAAGCCAAGACATGTCCACACTTTCAGCGTTTCTCCAGACTTGGAGATTGAAGCTCAGTCACACTAAGACGGTGACAGCAGCCTTTCACTTAAACAACCGAGAGACCAAACGTGAGCTAAAGGTCTACAACAACGGTAGACTTTTACCGTTCTGTCCAACCCCTACTTACCTTGGGGTAAAACTGGACAGATCGCTCACGTTTCGTCACCATTTAGTGGCATTGCGCAAAAAACTATCCTCGCGCGTCACATTGCTGAGGCGACTCGTGGGCTCGGGATGGGGTGCTGGTGCTAAAACACTACGCATAGCCACCTTATCTCTAGTCTACTCAGCAGCTGAGTACTGTGCGCCAGTCTGGTGTCGCAGTGCTCACACTCGCCTCATTGACAGTGTCTTGAACGACGCCTTGCGCATAGTTACTGGATGGCTGCGTCCCACTCCAACGGACCGCACCCTACCTGTACTCTGAGGCATCCAGCCAGCTGAGCTTCGCCGAATGGGAGCGACACTCTCCTTGGCTTACCGTGGATCTCTGGACCCCAATCATATCTTGCATGGTCTCTTAAGTGGGTCCTCAGATACTCGCCAAGTGAGACTAAGATCCAGGCGCCCGTTTGTGCCAGGTGTGCGGAATCTCTTGGACAACCTTGCCAGACTTGGCATCCGCGCTTCTGAATGGACAAATTACAAATGGAAAACGGAGTATTGTGGAAATGCTTCCAGGCTCCGTGCTTTTGTGCCCCGGACCGGTGCCAAGCTTGTTGGGATGGGCTTACCCGAAGCAGCTTGGGTTAAGCTCAGCCGCCTGCGGACTGGTGTTAGGCGATTCCATTCGTCCATGCACAAATGGGATCTCGCTCCTTCACCGAATTGCGAGTGTGGCGCCTCTGAGCAAACCGCAGACCATGTACTAACAGCGTACCCTATACATCGGGCACCACATGGAGCACGAGGTCTGACTGTTTTGGATGACAAAACTCGATGCTGGCTTAATGACATCACTGCCAGCATCTGATCCAGGCAGTGCAGCAGTCTGGGATAGTAAAAGGATAAACCCTCGTCCCCAGTCCTGTTTGTGTCTGACCTGGAGTGGATACCCTTCAAACGACGACGACGAAAAAAATTTATTAATAAATCCTTGAACAATATTTATAAAATTTGCACAAACTTTTAGTAATCGGTAAATAAAAATCCGAACAAGTTAAAATATGAAAACAGTCGCGCGCTTAGAAATTTAAAGCAGCTCACAATTTTTAACAACGCAGTTTTTCCACCCCTCATCTCTAGTGACGGCTCGTCCATAGGAGCTGCAGAGCCGCACCACCTCCAAATATTTGCGAAGCAGCTGTAAATATTCTCAGCAAGGCTTTAAAAAAATCTTTTTAATTTTATTTTAATTTTTCTCAATTTTTTTACATAAATTTAAGTAAAGTCAGAATTTTTAAGCAAATTTTTTTAATTTTTGAATTGGCAACTCAAATCTTAAGTTGTTTTACATTTGGTCGAGTCTAATTTGAAGAAAAACCGATTGGAGTGAGAGTTAGTTTTAGGGAGAAACAAAGTTAATTTTAGAGAGAAACTAGTTGGTTGAAAAAAACTAAATTCTTCTTGAGCATTTTAACAAATTCAAAAAAACTCAAAAAATTTTGGGCCCGCGAGAACAATTTGCGCGGTGGTTTTTCTCTTTTTATCTCTTAGAACAACTAATTTTGTTTCTTTTTTACTCTCACTCCAATTGGCTTTTCTTTGAATAAGAATTGACCCTTGTTTTAAGGTCGAGTCTAATTTGAAGAAAAAACGATTGGAGTGAGAGTAAAAAAGAAACAAAATTAGTTGCTCTAAGACAGTGTTCCTCAAACTGTGTGCCGAGGCACACTACTGTGCCGTGAGAGATTTCTAAGTGTACCGCGAAACTTTTTAAAATGCATTATTCCATGCTCCGCAACAGCAATATTGAATACTGGCCGATGCGATTGAACGAGTGAGCGAGGATGTCTGATCTCTCTTTCTAAATTAATTTCTAACTCACCTTATTAAGTTTTCAATTCAAATGCGGTTTAAATTTAGAGATTATATTATACAAGAACGAATGATTAATAAGAAAAAAGGCGAATTAAGAAATCAAATTTTGGCGGATAAACAATGAGTGCTAAGCTGTTGAACAACGTGTACAATATTCATCAATATTACAATGCAACAATATGACAGCGTTAAACAATGTGATTCTTTCAAATTAACAACAGCTCCACATCCAAATTTATAGCCAAGAAAGAATAGTTAAACAATTTGTGTACGCTCACGATTCTCGCGCCGTCTCGTAACGTCCTTTCATCATTCCGACTCGAAGAGAAAGAATGACTATTAACTTGATCACATGCTCTAACCCTAGTCAATGTTTCCAATTTTAAAATATTATTTCAATTTTTAACAAGCAACGTAAACAAACTCTACATCTGAGGAAAGCGATGTTTCTTTATGGGCTGCGACAAAAAAGCTTAAAAATTTTAAATGTAATTCCCATTATGTAAATTTTTGGTAATCAATTGTTTTCCAGGCTTGTTTAGGTACACCACGCATTTCAAACTCGCGGCCCGCGAAGTCTTTCAACAAATTTTTTGACCAGATGCTCAATACAAAATCAAATTAATTATAAATCCAGAACTAAATTCAAATAATTAAAGTGACAAAGTTTATTAGCAAGAAATTGATTTTCTAACCGAAATTAACCAACCAATTAAGTGAACATTTTTTCTTTGGTCCTCACCTTGATTTCAAAATAAAATTTAAAAGAATAACCTGGATCAGCCAAACAATTCAAGTGAGGACTTTTTTCTATTGGCCTTCAATTTTTTGTAACCAGATTGCGGCCAGGGGCAAAATTTCAGGCTAAAATTTCATCGATAGGGCCTACATAGCCGAGTTTGACATGCCTGGCGTACACGACATGCGAAACCTAAATACTTTATTTGAAAACAAACAGTACAAAATCTAGCCAAGAATAAAAAAAGAAAGTTTTGACTTTATTTATAAAAAAATAAATACAAAATTCGAGACCTTTACGTAATGCACTATAATACATCAGGTTAAAGAAAACGTGTAAAACTCAGTGCAGACCAAAAAAGATCTGCACTCTGGTCGAAGTGTGCCGCGAAATTTGGAAAGGTAGGAAAGTGTACCGTGGGCGCAAAAAGTTTGAGAAACACTGCTCTAAGAGATAAAAAGAGAAAAAAAATGCTGCACAAATAGTACTCGGGGGCCCAAAGTTTTTTACTTTTTTAAAATATGTTAAAATGCTCGAGAAAAACTTAGTTTTTTTTTAACCAACTAGTTTCTCTCTAAAACTTACCCTTACTCCAATCGGTTTTTCTTCGGATTAGATTTGACCCTGTTTTAAATGCAGCTCCAAAATTTCAGGCAAAGTGGTGCAAACGGCGCAATCCAATTACACTTTATATGGAAAATTCTATGTACGTTGGAGTTGCAGTGAATCAGCCCATCCATGATGAAATCTGAACCGGCAACGGGATTAAAAATGTTTGGACGAGAATTAGCTAGTTCCGGCTTCTTGTTATTTAGTTTCTTTTGGCAGAAATAGCAACTTGACTTAAACTACAAGCTTTCAGTAGCTTAATTTTATGTTTTATGAGGTCTTTGCGGTTAAAATTAAACCGAAGTATGACAAAAACCAAAGTTGTTTAGAAAAAAAAGATTGAAGGTAGGTGCGACAAAAATCAAGATTGTTAAGAAAAATTAAACATAAGTATGACAAAAATTAAGGTTGCCAAGAAAAAATTAAACAAAGGTATGACAAAAATCAAAGTTGCCAAGAAAAAATTAAACAAAGGTATAAGGAAAATTGAGAATGTCAAGAAAAAAATTGAAATTAGGTATAACAAAAACAAGGTAGTTTAGAAAAAAATGGAAGATAAGTATAATAAAAATCAAGGTTGTCAAGAAAAAATTAAGCAAAGGTATAACAAAATCAAGGTTGCTTAGAAAATTTTTTTTTTAATTGAATAAAGCTTACAACAAAATCAAGGTTGTTAGAGAAAAAATTGAGGTTAGGTATAACAAAAATCAAGGATGACTAAGAAAAGAAGTTTTAAAATTGAATAAAGCTGCCTAAAAGTCAAGCTTCTTAGGAAAAATTTTTTTGAGAAAGTGAACATAATTATAACAAAAATCAAGGTTGACTAAGAGAAAATTGAGCAAAGGTATAACAAAAATCAAGTTTGTCTAGAAAAACTTAAAGTTAGGTATGACAAAAATCAAGATTACCAAGAAAAATTAAACAAAGATATGACAAAAACCATGATTGTTAAGAAAAATTAAACATAGGTATGACAAAAATCAAGGTTGACAAGAAAAAGTAAGGTTAGGTATAACAAAAATCGAGGTTGTTAAGAAAAAATTGGAGATAGATATCTAAAAATCACGATTGACTAAAAAAATGTTTGAAGAATTAAACAAATGTGTAACAAAAATCAAGGTTGTCTAAAGAAAAACTTTTAAAATTTCAACAAAGATATAATAAAAATCATGGTTGACAAAGAAAAATTTTGAAAAATTCAACAAGGGTGTAACAAAAACCAAGCTTGTATAGGAGAAAATTAAAGATAGGAATGACAAAAATCAAGATGAACTTTTAAAAATTCAACAAAAGTATAATAAAAATCATGGTTGACAAAGAAAAGTTTGGAAAAATTCAACAAGGGTATAGCAAAAATCAAACTTGTTTAGAAAAAAAATTAAATATAGGTATTTAAAAATCAAGATTCTTAAGAAAAAATTTTGATGAAGTGAACATAAGTATAACAAAAATCAAAGTTGTCTAAAGAAAAACTTTTAAAATTTCAACACAGGTATAATAAAAATCATGGTTGACAAAGAAAAGTTTGGAAAAATTCAACAAGGGTATAGCAAAAATCAAACTTGTTTAGAAAAAAATTAAAATAGGTATCTAAAAATCACGGTTGACTAAGAAAAGGTTTGAAGAATTAAACAAATTTGTAACAAAAATCACTAAAGAAAAACTTTTAAAATTTCAACAAAGGTATAATAAAAATCGAATTTGTCTAGAAAAAATTGAAGATAGGTGTAACAAAAACCAAGGTTGTGTAAGAAAAATTTTTGAAAAATTGAACATAAGTATAACAAAAATCAAGACAAAGTTTTGCAATGCACAAAGAAACCTATACAAACAATCCCGGTAAAAACCTAGGGAAATCCCCATGGGGAAAACTGAGTATTGACCTGACTTGCCCTTTGCAGGAATTATTTTGACAGATTTTTTCTACGAAGTGTTTAAAAACAGGAAACAGGTTAAAAGATTTTTCTATTGTGCACTTAAAATCAGGAAAAGTTTTGACAGGTTTTTTCTACAGAGTGCTTAAAAACAGGAAAAGGTTAGGTAGGTTTGCTTCGCTTGCACTTAAAAACAGGAAACGGTTTGAAAAACTTTTCTATTGTGCGCTTAAAAACAGGAAAAGGTGAGGTAGGTTCGTTTTACGAGTGCTTAAAATAAAAAGCGGTTTGACTTTATTGCTTTAAAATCTTGCAGAATGTCTTGAAATAATCTTATGTTACGTTTTGAAGTCTTGGTTCTGTCTTGGACAAAAAAACAAACTCAGGACTACTGCTGTTCTTAGGGTTTGGTTTTATATTATCTTGTGTGGGAGTCAAACTTAGGACCACCGTCCCTCTTAGGATTAAAATTTATATTATGTTGGTTGGGAATCAAACTCAGGACTACTAATTTTCTTACGATTAGGTTTGAAATCTTACATCTGTCTTGGGCAAGAATTGAACTCAAAACCACTGACTTTCTTAAGGTTAGAGTTTATACTGTCTTGGGTGGGAATCTAACTCAGGACTACTAATTTTCTTACAAATAGGGTTTATACTGTCTTGGATAAGAATTGAACTCAGGACTATTGTCTTTCATAGGGTTAGAGTTTATACTGTCTTGGGTGGGAGTCAAACTCAGGACCACCGTCTTTCTTAGATTTAAGAATAGGATTAGAATTAAAAATAGGAATAGGAATAGGGTTAGAAATAGGAGTAGGATTAGGAATAGGAATAGGAGTAGGATTAGGAATAGGAGTAAGGACCAGAAATAGGAGTAGGATTAGGAATAGGAGTAGGATTAGGAGTAGGAATAGGAATAAAAATAGGAGTAAGATTCGAAATAGGATTTAGAATAGGATTCAAAAGAGGATTTGGATTAGGATTAGGATTCGGATCCGTCACTGCTCTCTAGCGCCAACCTCCGCCACCGCTCCTGTGATGACGTCAGCGCTCCTGGCTCCTGCTCCTGCTCTCTAGCACCACTAGCGGAAACGGTCACCAAAATTCCTTTCATATACTACTAATTTATTAGCTACTTATTTTACAGTTTTTGTAAAAGTCAGATTACCAATCCAAAAGGAGTTATGACGTAACACGCTTTTTTGTATCGAACTATTGGCGGCAGCGTGGCCGAGTGGTTAAAACGTCGTGCTTACGATCAACATGGTATCCGTTCAAAACCCACTCGCGCCATTCTGTTTTGTCCTTGGGAAAGGCACTTTACGGCACTTTACGGCACTGGCAAGCAATTCTAAATTACAGCCATATCTCTATTAAATCACAAGCGGAAAGCAATATCTTGGCATCTCCGGAAGCAGGTCGGGGTAAGGAGAATAAAACTAAAGATAATAGCCATTCAAGAATAGAGTAACAAAAAAAAAAGTTTTGCGTTTACTATTATGGCAGAATATAGCGAGCTATTCGAAAAAAACACAAATAAGATAAAGATTTACTGTGAAAAACTAAACTGGCATCCTGGCAATTGAATATGGGTTAATACATGCAAAAACTGAACAAAACGCACACATAAAATAGTAAAGTTTATGAAGCTCCAAATTCTTTACCAAAATCCCTGAAGTATTTTCTCAACAATATTCGCGATAGTAATTCTTTTGCTCAATATTTCACTGCAGTTTTTTATAATGGCGAAAGCAAATAGCAACCGTAAACAAATGCCGTGTTTTCCAGTTTTGATACTTTTAATACAGCGGGTAAAATTTCTATAAAGTAATTAATGAATGGCCAAAAAGTTTGTTATCGATACGTTTGATAATGTGCCATCTGTTACTTGATATGTCATAGCATTCGACTTCTTTAACAGATTTACTTTTATCATTCACACCTCCCACAACAAATATTGTCATAGCCGTACCTGCCGGGGGGGCAGGGGGGGCAATTGCCCCCCCAAGTTTCGAAGATTTGGGCAAAATTAAGATTTTTCGGGCAGTGAGAAGAAAATATTTGGGCAAAACCATAGTTTTTCGGGCAGCGATATGAAAAATTTGGGCAAAGTCAGGAAATTTAGAGAGGTGATGATGAGGAACTGCAAGAAATAATAACCCAAATTTAGGTGAAGACCTTTTTTTTTTTTTTTTTAGAGAACACCTTGATTTTAGGACAAAATTGGTTTTTCGTCTGAGAATCTCAGACAATTTTTTTGTCATATCCGAAATGTACTCTAAAATCATGATTTGGGCAAACGTCACAAAATTTGGGCAAAACTTCATTGCCCCCCCAAAACTTTTTGGGCTGGTACGGCTATGAATATTGTATTATACGCAACACATGCAGAATGCCCCCATCTTTCAATATTCATCTCACTTACATAAACCCATTTGTCAGCTATACAATCGTACTTTTCAACACTTTTTAAAGCATCGAAACCATGGTTCCTACCTCCAATGACATATATGACGTCATCAAAGCTCACAGCAGCAAACCAACATCTCGGTGTTTGCATGGATGAAACTGATTTCCAGGATTGACCTAATCCATTTAATCGTTCCACTGATGATAAACGAGTTTTTCCATCATACCCTCCCATTGCATATAAACATCCATTAGATGCAACTAAATGATTTCCATTTCTTTTTTGTTTCAATGAAGATAATTGCTCCCATTTGTTCAATTCAGGATCATAAGCTTCTGCTGATTTTCTCCCTCCACAAACAACAACTTTGCCATCAAACACAGCAGCCCCAGGTTCGCATCTTTTCTTCTTCATTGCAACCATTGATTCCCACCCTTTTTTAGTATTTTTTAAATTTAGTCTAAAAGCGGCGCGTCTTCTTTTCTCCTTGTCATATCTTCCTCCGACACAATATACAAAGTTATTTAATTTTAGTAAACGATGATTATTTGATTGAATCGGTAAATCAGGGCAAACTTTTCTTATTTTTCCTGGTAAATAGTAAATTACTTTTACGCAGTTTCCTGGATGGCATCCACCAACGCTGATAAGTTCTGTTGTTTTGGTTTCCAAGAACTCCATTCTTATATTTAGTAAACCAAAATATTCCGGGATTTTACGGATTAAACTTTCATTCAGCAAAACTTTTATCGACCAAAACGATAATTGATTAACATTTACAAACTGAATTAGTCTGAAAAATTCTTGCTTTCGTGTTTCTTCATCTTGTTTTGTCCAGCTCAACAATGATCGACACAACACTTCATTTTCGACGTAGAATCGTGTCTTTAAATGAAATACAATAAAAAACAACTCATTTCTTTCAAGATTTAAAAACGCTGGTGTTTTTGTTATTGCTTTATAATTGTCACTGATGTGTTTGTAAACTTTATCTCTCAACGTGAAGTTTTTGTATTGTTTAGCTGTAATGAGAATAGTGATGCAGTTATCTGGTGTCATGCAGTTTTCCAAAAACTTAAAACAAAACTCTTTGACTTCATCCAATTCCAAGTAATGAGCAGCTGATAAAATATCAAACACATTATCACTGTCTATACATATTTGACCAGTGTAAATGTATTGAACGAGAAGTTCCAATAATTTTCCATCAATATTTGGAATGTTAACAACTGAATCATGATCTCGGTCGTTTCTGTTCGGTACAAAGTTATGATAAAAGAACGAACAAAAACAAGATAAAACCATTCGATTTGCTGGAATACTTGTATCCTTTGATTTGATGGTGACGTCATTGAAGCGTCCTTCTTTTCTGTAATAGTCCGCAAATTCTAGAAGAGAGCACTTTTTGTCGCGGTTAAAAGATTGATGGGTAAATAGTATTGATGGGTAGATATCTAACATTATTTACAAACAAGTAAAATTGTACTTTTATATTTAGAAAGTCAGTGCGTCTACAGTCTAAAATATCTAAACGAAATCTATATTTAGCCTAAGCTGTTTAAATTGTTTTTGAAAAACAATGCCAGTAGAAAAATGTACATGTATCTATATCAAAAATTTTTTTGCAATAATTAAAAATAAATTAATAATTATTAATAATTAAAAATAAATTATAATAAAAATAAACAGATATCAAAAATTAATAATTTTTTTGCAATAATTTTCCACTCCAGAAATCATTAAAATGTTTTGAAAGATGATTGATAAGCAATAAACTCGCGGCTGTGGCCAGATTTCGGGTGACAATTCGCTTATTATTTCCAAACGGTACTGCACGAAAAATTTCTCCAAATTTGCCTTTGAAAGTCAGTTGACCTCTGAAAAAATTTTTACTCTTATTTTTTTAATTTACACTGGTGCATGTTTTGATTTCGTTTTATGCAGCTTTATCTATAAATCCATAGAACTTATCACAGATCTTCATTTTTTCTATTACAAAATTTAAAGCGACTTAAGTTGCTAGCATAATTAGGCGTACTTGCTCAATGATTAACACCATTTAAGCAATAATCGTTTCCTTTACTTTCTACCGGGATGCTTGGCTCTATCAATAATTAACCGCTGCCGAAGATCTCACGCGGTGCTGGACACTGCAAAAGTGTACAAATGCGCTTTAGTTAAGAGTGTTAAGCTGCAGCCTTATTCTTGAGCAACAACCCGAGTCGATCAGGCCAGGCTTCCGCAAACATTTCTTTGTTTGGGAAAACAAGTAGTCTAGAGAGAATAGGTGGTTTTATTTTGGGGAATTTCGAGAAAATTTTCTTGGGAAATCAATTTTTAATTTTATTTATTTTTTATTTTTATTTTATCTCTATATTTATCCTTCTGACTCGCAGGAAAGCGACGGAGGCGCTATACATAGTACAAGCAATTACTCCAACCTGCTTTCACAGATGCCAAGACATTGCTGTCCCATTGAAATTTTAATGAGAGATACGACTGAAATTTAGAACAACTTACCAAGACCACCAAGCAGGGGAAAGCACCGTAAAATGTTTTTCTCAAGGACGCAACCAAATTGCGCGAGTAAGTTTTGAACCGAGACCATGTTGTTCACAATCACAGCACTTTAACCACTCGACCACGCTGTCGACCTAAAATAATGTTGCGATTCAGGTTTAAACTATAATAACACTGGTTAATAAACTATAGTTTTTTTTTTCTAAACAAGAACAAGAGCACTTATTTTTGGGTAACAGCGCGGCGCCGATTTTGAATCTACCATTAGCTTTTTTTTTAGTACATCAGGTTTTAGAGGTATGAGGGTATGCGGGCATTTTACACCCTCCCAGATGGCCACAAAATCTGGCCCCGATCTGGGAAAAACCTGGCAAAGTCTGGCTTAATCTGGGCTCAATATTACCAGAACAAAACAGATCTTTTTCAGATCTGGAAAAAAAGATTAAATTTTGATCGGTTTTGTTTGATCATTACCAGGTCTTTACCAGATCTGTTATTCCCAGTTGTCCTAATCTGGCTTAGATCTGATAAATGGCCTGGCGTGCTAAACGGTGCCAGATCTGGCAAACACATCGTGTCCAGATCTGGCAACAATACTTGTACCAGATGAGACAGTCAGATCATAACCAGGTTCTTACCAGATCTGTTATTCTCAGTTGTCCTAATCTGGTTTAGATCTGATAAATGGCCTGGCGTGCTAAACGGTGCCAGATTTGGCAAACACATCGTGTCCAGACCTGGCAACATTTATCGGTATCAGATAAAACAACTAGATCAAAACCGGATCTTTACCCGATCTAGCATGACGGATCTATTTAATAAAAATTTTAATCAAAATTGTCAGATCTAAATAGGATCTTTACTCGATCAAATGCGATGAATTTGTTAGGCAATAATTTTGGGAAAAAACAATAATTTATTCCTTATTTCTTAATTATTATTTTAGTCTGTATTGCTAGATTATAACTAAATTTTTACTTAATCTAGTGCGACGGATCTGTTAGGTGATAATTTTAATCTACATTGCCAGATAATAACTGGATTTTTATCCGATTTAGTGCGATGCTCCTGATAGACACTACAGTAATTATAGTCCATATTGCTAGATCTTACCGGATTTTTATCCGTTTTGATGCAAGTTGGAACAATAATATTTTGCGTGAGTTTTGTTCAAAATTTTGTGAGATTTCTGTTAAAATTTTTTTATTAAGAAAAAACAATAAGATAGGTTTATATTAATCACGAACTTCTTCATAAGTAGTTTGATTAATTTTCTGCAGAGTTGGCTTCTTGGTAGATCTCATTACGACGTAATTCTAACTTGCATTAGGCTATATGCTGCGTTTTTTAAAAGTAAATAAAAAAGAAAAGGAAAGTTTTCTGCATCACAATTGTAAAAATTATAAAGAATTTTTTTCTGCAAAGAATTGTAACGTAAATGGTATACCTGTTTTTATTTATTTTTTGTTTTCCCTCTATCTATCTGGTAGAAAGACAAATTATAAAGACTAAATTCAATTTTTTGGAGAAGAGAGTAAATTATAAATTCAATTTTTCGTTAAATGAAGGAAAGACCTGCGATTCCCAAGTTTACTCTTCGTTGATAGAATGCTGGCGATTTACGGAACTCAATAGCTATATCCGTCTAGTGCTGAACTTGTTTAAATAAGGTCAGCGAAATTCCTCCCAGTTACGAATTACCCTTATTTAATATGCGCAACTCTATGACCCCCGATCCAGAAAATATAGTTGTAACTTAAATATGAAGGAGAGGATTGAATTTATTTTTTATCTGCGGTTTCACACGCGCAGCTACTGAATACGATGGTCACTGTTCTCAGACCGAAATTCTGATTACTGTGTGATAAGAGCGATCTCTCTCTATTTATAATAAACTCGAATTGGGCCACGTGGCTCAGACGCCAAATTTAACCATAAAAATCATGCCCTTATAGAGATCACTTCCAAAACGAGGTCACATTGAGATTATTTAATTAGGACGATGCATTTAGGTCATTTAGAACGGATACAGGTTATTGCAGTTAATTTTAAAAAATCTAATTTTCTCCGAAGAAGCGATTTGCATTACGTAACAGTGTTCTTTCTGACTCACAGAAAAACGTTTCAAAGCAACCAATAAATTACGGTCATTTTTTTAATTATTATTTTTTTGTATTCTTAATATGTGGATGGAAATTAAATCTGCTGGCTACAACGGGTAAGCGGAAGAAAATGCTTTAAATTGTATTTTTCAAGGACACAACAAAGTGACGCGAATAAGTTTGAACCGCAATTGTTTCGATTACGTTCGGCATCAATGCCTCTAAATCACTCAGCCACGGTGCCAGTATGCTTTTTATATTTGTAAGCAAATTTTGTAAATGTTTGTCTCACATTTCCAAGAACATAAGTTCAAGAAACTTCTTTGAATTTTAATTTTCTCCAATTATTGAGTGTTTTCGTGTAAGATAAAAAGTTAGCAAGCACGCAGTATCAACTCTGTACTTTCGCACACGCTTCAGCAAATCGCTTTTTAGTTAGAAAATACTTCAAAACTTCTTGGCATGTTTAAAAATATTCCAATAAGACAAAGTTACGGGACCATAGTTTAAAAATTATTGAAATAAGGTACCACGTGTATATAATTGTAAAGCACTTTTGTGTAAAAAGTTTACGAAACAAAATAGAAAGGCGGTTTTGATAAGAATGTTAAAAATTAAAAGAGTCTGTATTAGACTTTTTTGGTTATGCAAAATAAAAGTCATCACAAATCTAAGATACCACAGTCCACAACAACGTCGCACAAAAACAATGCAAGCTTTGCACGGCCAAACTTTACTTCGCAGCTGGCGCCAATGCACGTAATAATTTATAATAAACACGTTTGGCCACGTGCAATTAAATTGTTTTTCTAAAATAGCTGGTAATCAAGGTTGCCAGACTAATTTTTGAAAAAAGGCCAAACAAAGTGTTAAAAGAACCCAAAGGTAAAAAAATAAGGCCAAATTGTTTTTTCTCTATATAAAGGTTTCAAATTTAAGGTGAAAACTAAAAAAAGGTCATCACTTTCAATCAGTGTCTAAAATCTCTATTTACGTTTCAAATTTAAGGTGAAGATGATTGAAGATTTAGTCAACAATGAACATTTTAACACTTTTGTTTACAAACTTCAAATATTTAAACAAAAATTCTAACTTTTAAAATGAGATTTTGTTTTATAAAAAGGCCAAAACGCCAAACGTTAAATTTGGAAGCCAAACACCTCAAAAAATGTCAAATTTCTCAGATTTGGGCTAAAAAAGGCCAATATGGCAACCCTGCTGGTAATCCGATCAAAAAAAACTTCACGTCAAAACTTTGCCATGAGCCGTAACAAATGCGCTATTTTTATACACTAGTGTTCAACAAATTACGGTTCTCGAAGAAGCTTTGTTTTGCCAACCTCACTTGGCTACAGTGGGTGCGGTGACGATGTAAATTTTTTTGTGCATGTTAGAACGTATATCGTTTAGTTACCGTCTCCCTATTTGCAACCTCCGTCGCTTTCCTGCGAATCAGGAG
>OY796887.1:1182770-1418057 GCA_963680785.1 Diplosoma virens | reverse complement strand
GTCTTTACCAGATCTGTTATTCCCAGTTGTCCTAATCTGGCTTAGATCTGATAAATGGCCTGGCGTGCTAAACGGTGCAGATCTGGCAAACACATCGTGTCCAGATCTGGCAACGATACTTGTACCAGATTGAGACAGTCAGATCATAACCAGGTCCTTACCAGATCTGTTATTCCCAGTTGTCCTAATCTTGTTTAGATCTGATAAATAGCCTGGCGTGTTAAACGGTGCCAGATCTGGCAAACACATCGTGTCCAGATCTGGCAACATTTATCGGTATCAGATAAAACAACTAGATCAAAACCGGATCTTTACCCGATCTAGCATGACGGATCTATTTAATAAAACTTTTAATCAAAATTGTCAGATCTAAATAGGATCTTTACCCGATCAAATGCGATGAATTTGTTAGGCAATAATTTTGGGAAAAAACAATAATTTACTCCTTATTTCTTAATTATTATTTTAGTCTATATTGCTAGATTATAACTAAATTTTTACTTAATCTAGTGCGACGGATCTGTTAAGAGATAATTGTAGTCCATATTGCCAGATCATAACTGGAGTTTTACCTTATCTAGTGTGATGAATCTGTTAGTCGATATTGCCAGATCAAAACTAGGGTTTTACCGGATTTACTGCGACGAAAATCTGTCAGTCAATATTTCCAGATCATAACTAGATTTTTACCAGATCTAGTGCGACGGATCTGTTAGGTGATAATTTTAATCTACATTGCCAGATAATAACTGGATTTTTATCCGATTTAGTGCGATGCTCCTGTTAGACACTACAGTAATTATAGTCCATATTGCTAGATCTTACCGGATTTTTATCCGATTTGATGCAAGTTGGAACAACAATATTTTGCGTGAGTTTTGTTCAAAATTTTGTGAGATTTCTGTTAAAATTTTTTTATTAAGAAAAAAACAATAAGATAGGTTTATATTAATCACGAACTTCTTCATAAGTAGTTTGATTAATTTTCTGCAGTGTTGGCTTCTTGGTAGATCTCATTACGACGTAATTCTAACTTGCATTAGGCTATATGCTGCGTTTTTTAAAAGTAAATAAAAAAGAAAAGGAAAGTTTTCTGCATCACAATTGTAAAAATTATAAAGAATTTTTTCTGCAAAGAATTGTAACGTAAATGGTATACCTGTTTTTATTTATTTTTTGTTTTCCCTCTATCTATCTGGTAGAAAGACAAATTATAAAGACTAAATTCAATTTTTTGGAGAAGAGAGTAAATTATAAATTTAATTTTTCGTTAAATGAAGGAAAGACCTGCGATTCCCAAGTTCACTCTTCGTTGATAGAATGCTGGCGTCGTGTCCGACGATTTACGGAACTCAATAGCTATATCCGTCTAGTGCTGAACTTGTTTAAATAAGGTCAGCGAAATTCCTCCCAGTTACGAATTACCCTTATTTAATATGCGCAACTCTATGACCCCCGATCCAGAAAATATAGTTGTAACTTAAATATGAAGGAGAGGATTGAATTTATTTTTTATCTGCGGTTTCACACGCGCAGCTACTGAATACGATGGTCACTGTTCTCAGACCGAAATTCTGATTACTGTGTGATAAGAGCGATCTCTCTCTATTTATAATAAACTCGAATTGGGCCACGTGGCTCAGACGCCAAATTAACCATAAAAATCATGCCCTTATAGAGATCACTTCCAAAACGAGGTCACATTGAGATTATTTAATTAGGACGATGCATTTAGGTGATTTAGAACGGATACAGGTTATTGCAGTTAATTAAAAAAAATCTAATTTTCTCCGAAGAAGCGATTTGCATTACGTAACACTATCTTTCTGACTCACAGAAAAACGTTTCAAAGCAACCAATAAATTACGGTCATTTTTTTAATTATTATTTTTTTGTATTCTTAATATGTGGATGGAAATTAAATCTGCTGGCTACAACGGGTAAGCGGAAGAAAATGCTTTAAATTGTATTTTTCAAGGACACAACAAAGTGACGCGAATAAGTTTGAACCGCAATTGTTTCGATTACGTTCGGCATCAATGCCTCTAAATCACTCAGCCACGGTGCCAGTATGCTTTTTATATTTGTAAGCAAATTTTGTAAAAGTTTGTCTCACATTTCAAGAACATAAGTTCAAGAAACTTCTTTGAATTTTAATTTTCTCCAATTATTGAGTGTTTTCGTGTAAGATAAAAAGTTAGCAAGCACGCAGTATCAACTCTGTGCTTTCGCACACGCTTCAGCAAATCGCTTTTTAGTTAGAAAATACTTCAAAACTTCTTGGCATGTTTAAAAATATTCCAATAAGACAAAGTTACGGGACCATAGTTTAAAAATTATTGAAATAAGGTACCACGTGTATATAATTGTAAAGCACTTTTGTGTAAAAAGTTTACGAAACAAAATAGAAAGGCGCTTTTGATAAGAATGTTAAAAATTAAAAGAGTCTGTATTAGACTTTTTTGGTTATGCAAAATAAAAGTCATCACAAATCTAAGATACCACAGTCCACAACAACGTCGCACAAAAACAATGCAAGCTTTGCACGGCCAAACTTTACTTCGCAGCTGGCGCCAATGCACGTAATAATATATAATAAACACGTTTGGCCACGTGCAATTAAATTGTTTTTCTAAAATAGCTGGTAATCAAGGTTGCCAGACTAATTTTTGAAAAAAGGCCAAACAAAGTGTTAAAAGAACCCAAAGGTAAAAAAATAAGGCCAAATTGTTTTTTCTTTATATAAAGGTTTCAAATTTAAGGTGAAAACTAAAAAAAGGTCATCACTTTCAATCAGTGTCTAAAATCTCTATTTACGTTTCAAATTTAAGGTGAAGATGATTGAAGATTTAGTCAACAATGAACATTTTAACACTTTTGTTTACAAACTTCAAATATTTAAACAAAAATTCTAACTTTTAAAAATGAGATTTTGTTTCATAAAAAGGCCAAAACGCCAAACGTTAAATTTGGAAGCCAAACACCTCAAAAAAGGTCAAATTTCTCAGATTTGGGCTAAAAAAGGCCAATATGGCAACCCTGCTGGTAACCCGATCAAAAAAAACTTCACGTCAAAACTTTGCCATGAGCCGTAACAAATGCGCTATTTTTATACACTAGTGTTCAACAAATTACGGTTCTCGAAGAAGCTTTGTTTTGCCAACCTCACTTGGCTACAGTGGGTGCGGTGACGATGTAAATTTTTTTGTGCATGTTAGAACGTATATCGTTTAGTTACCGTCTCCCTATTTGCAACCTCCATCGCTTTCCTGCGAATCAGGAGGATAAATATAGAGATAAAATAAAAAAAATAAATAAATAAAATTAAAAATTGATTTCCCAAGAAAATTTTCTCGAAATTCCCCAAAATAAAACCACCTATTCTCTCTAGACTACTTGTTTTCCCAAACAAAGAAATGTTTGCGGAAGCCTGGCCTGATCGACTCGGGTTGTTGCTCAAGAATAAGGCTGCAGCTTAACACTCTTAACTAAAGCGCATTTGCACACTTTTGCAGTGTCCAGCACTGCGTGAGATCTTCGGCAGCGGTTAATTATTGATAGAGCCAAGCATCCCGGTAGAAAGTAAAGGAAACGATTATTGCTTAAATGGTGTTAATCATTGAGCAAGTAGGCCTAATTATGCTAGCAACTTAAGTCGCTTTAAATTTTGTAATAGAAAAAATGAAGATCTGTGATAAGTTCTATGGATTTATAGATAAAGCTGCATAAAACGAAATCAAAACATGCACCAGTGTAAATTAAAAAAATAAGAGTAAAAATTTTTTCAGAGGTCACCTGACTTTCAAAGGCAAATTTGGAGAAATTTTTCGTGCAGTACCGTTTGGAAATAATAAGCGAATTGTCACCCGAAATTTGCCCACAGCCGCGAGTTTATTGCTTATCAATCATCTTTCAAAACATTTTAATGATTTCTGGAGTGGAAAATTATTGCAAAAAAATTATTAATTTTTGATATCTGTTTATTTTTATTATAATTTATTTTTAATTATTAATAATTATTAATTTATTTTTAATTATTGCAAAAAAATTACATTTTTCTACTGGCATTGTTTTTCAAAAACAATTTAAACAGCTTAGGCTAAATATAGATTTCGTTTAGATATTTTAGACTGTAGACGCACTGACTTTCTAAATATAAAAGTACAATTTTACTTGTTTGTAAATAATGTTAGATATCTACCCATCAATACTATCTACCCATCAATCTTTTAACCGCGACAAAAAGTGCTCTCTTCTAGAATTTGCGGACTATTACAGAAAAGAAGGACGCTTCAATGACGTCACCATCAAATCAAAGGATACAAGTATTCCAGCAAATCGAATGGTTTTATCTTGTTTTTGTTCGTTCTTTTATCACAACTTTGTACCGAACAGAAACGACCGAGATCATGATTCAGTTGTTAACATTCCAAATATTGATGGAAAATTATTGGAACTTCTCGTTCAATACATTTACACTGGTCAAATATGTATAGACAGTGATAATGTGTTTGATATTTTATCAGCTGCTCATTACTTGGAATTGGATGAAGTCAAAGAGTTTTGTTTTAAGTTTTTGGAAAACTGCATGACACCAGATAACTGCATCACTATTCTCATTACAGCTAAACAATACAAAAACTTCACGTTGAGAGATAAAGTTTACAAACACATCAGTGACAATTATAAAGCAATAACAAAAACACCAGCGTTTTTAAATCTTGAAAGAAATGAGTTGTTTTTTATTGTATTTCATTTAAAGACACGATTCTACGTCGAAAATGAAGTGTTGTGTCGATCATTGTTGAGCTGGACAAAACAAGATGAAGAAACACGAAAGCAAGAATTTTTCAGACTAATTCAGTTTGTAAATGTTAATCAATTATCGTTTTGGTCGATAAAAGTTTTGCTGAATGAAAGTTTAATCCGTAAAATCCCGGAATATTTTGCTTTACTAAATATAAGAATGGAGTTCTTGGAAACCAAAACAACAGAACTTATCAGCGTTGGTGGATGCCATCCAGGAAACTGCGTAAAAGTAATTTACTATTTACCAGGAAAAATAAGAAAAGTTTGCCCTGATTTACCGATTCAATCAAATAATCATCGTTTACTAAAATTAAATAACTTTGTATATTGTGTCGGAGGAAGATATGACAAGGAGAAAAGAAGACGCGCCGCTTTTAAACTAAATTTAAAAAATACTAAAAAAGGGTGGGAATCAATGGTTGCAATGAAGAAGAAAAGATGCGAACCTGGGGCTGCTGTGTTTGATGGCAAAGTTGTTGTTTGTGGAGGGAGAAAATCAGCAGAAGCTTATGATCCTGAATTGAACAAATGGGAGCAATTATCTTCATTGAAACAAAAAAGAAATGGAAATCATTTAGTTGCATCTAATGGATGTTTATATGCAATGGGAGGGTATGATGGAAAAACTCGTTTATCATCAGTGGAACGATTAAATGGATTAGGTCAATCCTGGAAATCAGTTTCATCCATGCAAACACCGAGATGTTGGTTTGCAGCTGTGAGCTTTGATGACGTCATATATGTCATTGGAGGTAGGAACCATGGTTTCGATGCTTTAAAAAGTGTTGAAAAGTACGATTGTATAGCTGACAAATGGGTTTATGTAAGTGAGATGAATATTGAAAGATGGGGGCATTCTGCATGTGTTGCGTATAATACAATATTTGTTGTGGGAGGTGTGAATGATAAAAGTAAATCTGTTAAAGAAGTCGAATGCTATGACATATCAAGTAACAGATGGCACATTATCAAACGTATCGATAACAAACTTTTTGGCCATTCATTAATTACTTTATAGAAATTTTACCCGCTGTATTAAAAGTATCAAAACTGGAAAACACGGCATTTGTTTACGGTTGCTATTTGCTTTCGCCATTATAAAAAACTGCAGTGAAATATTGAGCAAAAGAATTACTATCGCGAATATTGTTGAGAAAATACTTCAGGGATTTTGGTAAAGAATTTGGAGCTTCATGAACTTTACTATTTTATGTGTGCGTTTTATTCAGTTTTTGCATGTATTAACCCATATTCAATTGCTAGGATGCCAGTTTGGTTTTTCACAGTAAATCTTTATCTTATTTGTGTTTTTTTCGAATAGCTCGCTATATTCTGCCATAATAGTAAACGCAAAACTTTTTTTTTTGTTACTCTATTCTTGAATGGCTATTATCTTTAGTTTTATTCTCCTTCCTACCAAAAACCTTCTTTCACTTTTTAAAAAGAAAATAAAAGTAGTTTTCAAACAAGTAAAGACCTTTTTTTGTCTTTACCTTGTTTTCCTACTCTGATTACAATTTGACCCAATGTGCTTCCCCAGGTCTTGCGTTCTGAGGAGGAGCCTGAGGTCACCACACTATGGCCGTTACATGTGGCCTCAAAAAAAATCTAAGTTGATAAGTGCAGAATTCTTTTGACTTTTGAGAAATTGTGTAGCTATGCAAATTACTTCGCCTGACCAACGGTATGAGTAGTGTCATTTATCAGGCACTTTATGAAAGAATTTTTATGGTCTCTGCAGTAGATTAAAATAAATTCAAGAGTTTTTAGCACTTTAAATCAAGATAAATTAAAAATTTTTTAGCAAAACCTTTTTTTATTTTTTCATCATTATTTTTGAAGCGGCGAAATCGTCATGCACAATAATTTACTGCACTATATATATACATATTAAAACATTTGTGTTGACAAATGGTTCTTAATCGAAATCCATGATTTTTATGTGAGCCCTCAGGCAAAATAGAACAACTTTAGGTTTACAGAAAAAGTTTTGTCATTATTAAGAAAACCAGTAGAAGGGGACCAAAGCAAAAATTTATAATGTAATTTACACTTTATAACAACATATTTGTGAATAAGTTTCTTTTACTTAATTAGTTAATTTACACTTTATGACAATATATTTATGAATAAGTTCTTTTTACTTAATTTTTTATACCGTTTTATATAATTTTTTTTTATAATGAGTTTCAAAAAAATTTTTAAATAAAAGAAAGAGCTAATATTGTAGTTATTATTTTATTAATTTTGACGTTTCGAATGCATATCAAAAAAATAAATAAATAGAAGTGAAAATTTTTTAAATATAACAAAGAACTAATACTGTAATTATCATTTTATTAATTTTGACGGTTTAAGTACATAACTTAACTCATTTTCTATCATGCTCCAAAGTTTAATAATAATTTTTATTTTTTATAAAACTTTTTCAGGAAGCAGGCGGCTAGCATTGAAGCCGAACAGAGAAAGAGATTAAGAAAATGTGGCGTTAATCCCTATTGTTAGAGCAAACATCTGGCTTTTTTAGGAAGGTCTCTCGCCTTTCAACGAAATTGCCAGAAGTTAAAGAGACTGCTTTGATTAAGAAAGGATCAACTGTATTAACACCTTGAGTAAAAGTCTGATACGAAAACTCGCTTTTTATAAAAGTCAAAATATAGGGGAGATGTGGCACCAATCGGACACTGGGACCAATCGGACAGTGACGTATTTCCGCCATCACGTGGTTTATTTATTTAACTATTGCTTCTCTGGAACCGAGATTTCATTTGTTGCTAGTGCACACGTTTGTTTTAGGATTGAGCGTGAATCGTGTGCTTTTTAATAGAAAAAGTGTTTTTAATGCTTCAAAGTAAAAAAAAAGCAGTCAGAAATATTATAATTTTTAAGATAACCTAGATATACTTGTTAGTTCATTCTATGTTAAAATGTAGAACTGAGCTATAGTCACAGAAGTAAATCAAGTGTAAACTTATTGTAAATCAGTGTACTGATGAAATTTGTAATTGTGTTCAGTATGGCTGACAGGGGACCTTTCGGACATGCTTTTTTAACACTGTCCGAATGGTCCCCGTTTCGGTAAAACGTAATTGATGTCTACTTTTTCGGCAGAAATACGTTAAGAATAGGCTATTAATTTCACAATGCTTACATTTAAAAAACTAAAAAAGAAATCTGGTTTATTCACTGATGATCAACTTCAACTCGCTTTAAAGAGCACACTTGAAGATGGAATAAGCATTAGAAAGGCGGCCAAAGAATTCCATGTCCCTAAGTCCACTCTAGCAGATTATATTAGGCGAGCTAAGATGAATGGGAAAAAGTCTGTGCCAAAGATGTCCATGACAACGATGCAGGTAGATTGATGTTAAATCAGCTTTTGCAATATCAACAATAATTTTTTTCATGTTCTATCGTTTAAGTTGAAAGTTGCTCGCTTTTTTCAATGACTGTAAGTGCGTATCACAAAAGTTAATTTGTCTTTATTAACTTTGTACTTATTACATTGCTTTATTTACAGGTATTCGACTCTGATGAAGAAAAAGCCTTAGAACATTATATTCTTCATGTTTCGAAGATGTTTTATGGTCTAACTAAACTACAGGAGCGGCAACTAGCGTATAAATTTGCTGAAACAAAAAAGATTCCTATGCCTAAAAGCTGGACCGAGAAAGAAGCCGCAGGAGAAGACTGGCTTCGTGGATTTCGCAAGAGATCCGGAAAATTATCACTTCGCAATCCAGAATCAACAAGTTTGGCTCGATCAGTAGGATTTAATCGCCCTGCTGTCGACAACTTTTTTTGTAAATTAAAAGAAGCTCTTCTTAGAGATGGTACTATTTCTCCCCAAAATATTTGGAACTTAGACGAGACAGGAATATCTACGGTTGTCAAGCCAAGCAAAATTTTGGCAAAAAAAGGAGTTAAACAAATTGGACGAATTTCGTCAGCTGAGCGGGGAGTGTCAATGACAATGTGTTGTTGCATCAATGCAATTGGCAATGCACTTCCACCAGTTTACATTTTCCCACGAGTCCACTTTAAAAATTATATGTTGAAGGATGCTCCGGCAGGTAGCTTAGGCTTCTTCTTTCAGGTCCAGCGGAATTCACCCTTTTAATCCAGACGTTTTCCCCGATGATGCATTTTTACCGGCTCTTGTTACAGATATTCCCCTTCAGCTTGATGAGGCTGATTCATCCACTGCTCCATCGACAAGTGCGTCTGCATTCACAAACGTTGCTGAGCGTGAGACATTGAATGACGAAGAACTTCTTGCAGAAATCAATCCATATTCTAAAGCTAATGTTTCACAAAAACGCCCCAACAAAAGAAGACGCAAGTCTGCGATAATTACTGATACACCTGAAAAAAAAATTAGTTTCTCGCTGCAAAAAAGTTCAGCAAAAACGTCCAGAAAAAACAGTCTCCTCCAGTAGCGAAAGTAATATATCCATTCATCTATTATCCGATAGTACAAGTTTTCAAGTTTGCTTGTGACCTCTCTTTTTATGCATTGTAGCTGCGTTTGAATATTGGTGACAGTTTTTCACATACATTAATGATGTTTAGCAACGTTGTTACTGTAGGACAAAAGTAATGTCCATTTCTGTAATTTTTGCTTTGTTATTTCTTATTTTCTGTGTATATTAAACATACAATTTTAAACGTCCGAGAGGGCCCTTACGTGTGGACGAAAGGTCCCCACGGGTGGGGACCATTCGGATGCTTTTTTGGAAATTTTGTATTGTAAATAAATTTACTTTCAACTGCTTGAATTTCTTTTTCCAAAGCAGTGTAAGTTTATCATAGACCAAAGTATAAAAAAACTTAAAAACTCTAAAAATTGCCCAACCAGTCAAGTAGAAAATTAACTTTAATAGATTTTGTCCGATTGGTCCCTTACTTCCCCTAAATAGAAAAATCAATGGAATAATACTTCTGCCTTTTTTGAAAAAAATCAATGGAATCGTTGTATTTTTTTTTTTAATAGCAGTGAAACGCTTCAGGGAAAAAAATTGTCCATGGGTTGAAAAAATACTGTTGTAGATTAAAAATAAAATAAAAATTGTCGTTTTTAATAAAACCATAAAGATTTTTAAAAAGAAACCTTGTGCACACACAGTTGCAATAATTTTTATTTAAAAGTTAACGTTTCAAATTGTTATTTCACTCATTGTTAAATGCACTTATGAACTGTTAATTGCCAGTCAAAACAATAAACACATACATTTAAAAGTGCCACAGTATATACAATGCACAGGATTAGGTTGGAAGCTAAATTAATGCGCTTTTGACATTCTGAACTGTGTAGAGCTTTTTTGGCATTTGTAAAATAGGATATTGCTATAGTTTGCAGCGTGCCAGCATGTGCCAGCGGTTATTCATTTCTGCACAGTTTCGGTCAGGTGTCACTCTAAGAAAGTTTTTACCGAAACTTTTAATTGACTATTTGCATTAAACGTGATTTGTTGCAGATATTAGCCTATCTATTTTGATTGATATTGATAGTTAGTAGGTATAGGTTAGGGAAATGGTTTGCAAAATATTTTTAGTGAGGTAAGTGGTCCTCGGTTTGAAAAAGTTTGGGAAACACTAATTGTTGTGAAACAATGATTGCCGTGTTGCTCAATCTGTTTCGGCCCTGGACTATTTCCACACCAGTATGATAAGTAAAAATTATATAAACTGCATCCAGTTTGTTTTTCTAATAGTAAGTTTATTTTATTTATTTTTGCTGAAGAAAAACTACTTTGATTAAACTACTTAGAAAAAATACTTTGATTAAAATTAGCTTGTAGCCTACAGTTAAATGGTGTATGGCTGTACGTATAAAGCATCATGGTAAACAAATGCGTTGTGTACAGTTGCAAATCTGGATATAAACAGTCACAAGGAAATGTTCCATTGTTTCATTTTCCAGCAAATGAAAGTAGTTTATTTAAAAAATGGGTTAGTTTTGTCAATCGTACCAATTGGAAGCCATCTGCAAATTCGGTTATCTGTGCTAAACATTTTCTAGACAAGTTTATTCGTCATGGTTCAAGGAAAACTTTAAATTGGAGCTCAAATCCAATTCCAACTCTTCACACACAGATTGCCTTAAAAAGACCATCTACCTTAAAAACTCCATCTGCAGTTAGAAAACCACCCAAAATTCGTGTCTATCTAGATAATCAACTTCAACATTTTGATAAAAAAGATACCATTAAAAGTTTTTCAGATTTGTCAGAAAAATTATGTCCACCAGGCTACATTTGTTATAAAACAAACGATTTCATTGTATACTATAATCTGATCTTTGGTGAGCTTGATGGATTTCCTACTGTTTGTGAAGCAATACAAATTGACAATCAATTACACTAAGTCTCCAACATTATAATAATCCTGTTCCTTTACCAGCTTGGTTCACAACTGGTCGAAGTGCTAGATTGACAAGCAAAGCCATGCTTAAAAAGTTTCCAAATTACCTTCAAAATTTAAATAAAAATAATGAACAAGACTTAATACAAAAGCTGCAAAAACGCCAACATTATAAACCAAAAGGACGTCCTCCATATTGTTCTAAAATGATAAAATTTTCACTTTTGATACGCTATACGTCGACACAAGCCTACAAAATTTTGCTTCAAAAACTCCCATTTCCATCTCTATCACTATTAGCCAAATTGAAATCTGGAAGTATGGATGTTATAAACGCTGCCAAAATGCTAAAAGATAAAGGAGAAATCTCTACAGACATCATACTTATGGTAGATGAAATGTACCTCCAAAAATGCATTCAGTATGCTGGTGGTCAATATATTGGAGCAGATTCTAATGAAAACTTCTACAAGGGCGTAGTAGCTTTTATGATCCAAGGTTTGAAAGGAAGTGTTCCAATTTTGGTGAAAGCTTCACCTGAAGTGACGCTGACTGGTCAATGGTTAGCTGATGAAGTATCTGATTGTATAACTTCACTTGGGCAGGTTGGATTAAAAGTAAGAGGGATTGTTGTTGATAATCATTCTACTAATATTTCTGCTTTCAACATTCTTCAAACAAGATTTTCTTCTGGATGTGTTGATATACAACATTTGCACAATTCAACAAAAACTTATTTGTTGTTTATCTGGTTAAAAACATTCTTAGCAATTTACTAAATTGTAAAAAATTTGTATTTCCTGCTTTTTCTTTTTCCCTTAATGATAAGTTGCTTGCATTGTCTGAAAATGGCTACATATCCTGGCGGGATTTTCATGACTTATATGAAGAGGACACAAAGCGAAAAGCGTTTTTTCGAATGGCTCCAAAGATAACTGCAAGTGCTCTTCATCCAAGGAATAACAAACAAAAAGTTGCGTTGGCATTAGCAATTTTTCACGAAACAACAATAGCAGCATTCAAAATCTACAAGCCAACACGGAAAGACGCCGTTGGATTGTCGACCCTTTTTAGCAGCTGGTGAGCTAAACAACGGCACTCAGAAATTCCATTGTTTCAGGTGATGGTAAAATTGATTTTTTTCTCTGTTTTGCAAAATGGCTTAATAACTAGCGTTTTCAGCAGGTTCCACTTTTTACTTATCTAAGCAAACGTCTTCAGCTTTGATATGTACACTTCGTTCTCAATCTCAGCTGATTAATGATTTACTGGAAGAAGAGGATATTCATATGTTCGTGTCGGCCGGATGCAAAGTGATCCTATAGAGAGGAAATTTTCGCAATACCGGCAAATGAATGGGGGTCATTTTTTAGTAAGTTTAAACGAAGTTACAAATTCTGAGAAAATCTTGCTTTGTCGTTCTTTAGTGAAAGAAGACATTGATATTTGGAATGAGTCAGCACTGGTGACAAATCCCGCTCTAAACTTTGAAAAACTTGAACAGTTATTGGAGGAAAACTTTGTTGCAACAGAAGAAACTACCCTTACAAACGAAAGCGAAAAAATATCCTTCTTAATAATAATAATAATAATAACAAAGTATTTGTATCCCGCTCTCTACTTGTATAGTCTCAGAGCGGCTGAACTTGAACAAAATAAACTACAGGAAATAACAAATAAGAGAACAGGTCAAAATTATCACCATCGGGAAGTCATCATCGGTGTAAATTCACACTTAAACTGTTTCCGCGGCAAGCATTACAAAACATACGAATTTGATAGTGTAACTTACATATCGATACAATTGAGTTACCCTATACAATGCATATCCCTACAGAACAAATAATAAGCGTTATTAAACGAACAATTAAACACTATAGGCTATATTTCTGTCTTGTACAACATCGTTTGAAAATAAAATGTCTTTAGGTTCTTTTTGAAAATGTGTAATTGTCTACATGATCGAAGAGCCAATGGCAACAAGTTCCAAGTTATACACATCTTTTGTGAAATTGTTTTTTCAATGTGATGTTCAGTAGCAATAATGAAACAATCATCTTGTAGCGTTTACTTACTAATCATGGATGCTGTGAAAGCGCCCTGTTGGTTGAGACCTATGAGAGAGTGGGGCTCGGATGTGGCGATGCACTTTGGCTGCTTGGCAACTCTGGCATTCTCGGCACCATCTGCGAATGTCTCGTTTAAGGCCGTGCCATACATAGCGGTCTGCAATTGCCCTTTGAGTGGGGCGTGGTCCGGCGTGAGCTAAAGAGTGTATAGCTTGGAAAACTTTGTAGGTCCATTCCTTTGGAAGCACAGGACGAGGTTTCCCAAGTGACATGTCGCAAAGGAGGGAGACGTCGCCGAATGGTATATCTTGAACCAAAAGGTTGGTTATTGAGGTTCGATACGCTGCAATTTCTTGTGAAACTGCTTGGTCGTTTGCTAGTTGTCGAAAGTCAATGGGAGGCTCTGTGATAGTGTTGATTATTGAGAGTGTATCGGCTACCACGTTAAATTTTCCTTTCACATGTCGTATGTCAGAGGTGAACTCGGCTATAAACGACAGGTGGCGGGATTGACGGGGCGAGCGGTCAGCATTGTTGGACAATGCGAATGTTAATGGCTTGTGGTCGGTGTACAAGGTAAAGGGCTTGCCTTCTACGAAATGCCGAAAGTGGCGTACAGCCTGGTACGCTGCCAGTAGTTCTCTGTCGAAAGTACTGTATTTGTTTTCTGCAGACGACCATTTTCGGGAAAAGAAAGCGATGGGTACCCAGTAACCATTGTGCAATTGGTCAAGTTGTGCTCCAATGGCCAAGTCAGATGCATCTACAGTTATGCTGGTAGGTGCGTTTGCCTTAGGATGGTGTAGTAAAGTAGCATGTGCCAGCGCTGCCTTGGCGTTTTCGAAGGCCTTCTGACATTCTGTAGTCCACGTAAGTTCTTTGCCTCGGCCAGACGATGCGGCATGCAGAGGCGCAAGCTGCGAGGCGATTGTGGGGAGGAAACGGTGGTAGAAATTTATCATGCCCAAGAAACGTTGAAGAGAAGAACGAGAATCTGGCGTGGGAATATTGCGGATAACCTCAATGCGGCTCGGGAGAGGTCTAACACCTGCGACTGTGATAAGATGTCCTAAATATTCGAGTTCTTGAACGCCAAAAATATATTTGGATTTTTAAATTATTAATCCGTTTGAGGACAACAGTGTAAAAATCTGTCTAAGGTGATTGTAGTGTTCCACCGGTGCTTTACTAGCAACCAAAATATCATCTAGGTAGACGAAAACAAAATCTAAGTGTTGGAAAATGCTGTCCATGAGTCGTTGAAAGGTTTGTGCTGCGTTTTTTAACCCGAAAGGCATCCGAAGAAATTCCCAGAGGCCAAAACTAGTGGCGATTGCGGTCTTGGCAATTGAATCTTCGGCCATAGGAATTTGGTGATAACCACGAATGAGGTCTATTTTGGAAAAAATCTTTGCTCCAGACAGTCGTGTGTTGAAATCGTGAATATGGGGTAGTGGATAACGATCGTCGGTGGTAATTTGGTTAAGGCGGCGATAATCGCCGCACGGTCTCCATCCCCCAGAGGGTTTAGGCACCATGTGTAGGGGGGTGGACCAAGGTGAATTGGAACGGCGAATTATGCCTGCCCGCTCTAATTGCTGGAATTCGGCTTGGGCTAGAGCTAGTTTTGGGGCAGTTAAACGCCGAGGTCGTGAATGAACTGGTGGGCCGCTGGTGACAATATGGTGTTCGACACCGTGTTTACTCACCTGGTTTTGTAGACTGGGGGCTAAAATTTGTAGAAATTGTAGCAATAGTTGATTAAAGCGGCTAGGTGCGCCCAAAACTAAACCACAGTGACTGTTCGGTGTGCGCTCGGTATGTGCAGCGAAAATATGGCCGTGATTTAAATCGACAAGTCGGCGTCCGCGTAAATCGATGGCAATTGTTATTGGCCGTAAAAAAATTGGCGCCTAGTATAGGGCGAGCGACGTCGGCTAAGTAAAATTTCTGACGATATCGCTTTCCTTGTCCGAGAATAAAAGTAATAACACGTTGTCCCCATGTGTTGATTTCGGAACCGTTGGCCGCTGTGAGGTTTTCTGTAGCGGTACGTTTGCGCTTGTCGTTTGGGGAAGCAGGGAAAACGCAAACGTCAGCGCCGGTATCTACTAAGAAAGATGTCCCTGTGGCGCGATCCCACACTGACAAGGTGTTAGTTTTGATTAAGCCGACCGCCGCGGTCATTGGCGGCCGGCTTGCCCGTTTTCCTGCACGGTGATTGACGATGACGTTGCCACTGGGAGTAAGCTCGCAAAGGGGCAGCCGGGTCTGCAGGTACGTGCGTTAGGGCCGAATTTTTTATGGTAGTAGCAGATAATGTGATGGGTGGAGGGATTAGGTTTGGGTTTGTGTTTTGGTTGTAAGTTCTTAAGATGTCTGGGGCTTAACGCCGATACCGAGTTGATAGGGAGTAACTCGTTAGCTTCGATAGTACGGTCTGCAGCTAAAGCTAATTCCTGTAGATTTGGAAATTCTTGGGCCGCTAGAATTGCACGAACCTGTGAAGGAAGTTGTGCTAAAAAAAATGCTCGCCGAAGGGTGTCGGCGTCATTGTTGAGGGACTCGAGATAGCGTAGAAATGCGGAGGGCTTCTTGTCCCCAAGCCCTGAAATATTAATAAGCTCGGCATCTTTTTGTAGTTGAGATTTACCAAACGCGTTGAGTAAAGCTGTTTTTAAAGCATTATATTTTCCTTGCTCCGGTGGGTTTAGAAGAACTGCTTTAACTTCTGCGGCTGCCCGATTGTCTAATGCTGTAATTATGTAGTCGAATTTAGTTTGGTCAATAATTATAGAGTTAGATCTAAATTGTGCTTCGGCTCGAAGAAACTAAATCTCCGGGTCGTCTGTCCAAAACTCTGGGAGTTTAACTGCTACTGCTTGAATCTTAGTCGTTGACAAGGCGTTGTTTGTTAACTTGCTGACTGCTTCAGTTAACTGCGTTAAAATTTCACTGTCTGCTGACATATCAATGTTTAACAAAGTTAATCCAGTAATTTCAGCTTATTTTCTGCTATTAGAAAATTTTGGGCGTATTCGACTTCCGGGGTCACCAATGTAGCGTTTACTTACTAATCACACTATCTGACTTCGCGATACATGACCCGTTTCTAACAATGCACTTTTAATAATGAATGCTCGAACAAAGAACGCGCGTACAAAATCATAGTAAGCGTTTTCACGCATGCTTGCGCACCGACGTCTCTTGTCACATGAGCTTTCGCGCGCGCCAGCTGATTGGTCGCCACAATCTCCTAATCTAAGGTTTTCTCGAAGCGGTGTGTACGTGTAAAACAAGTTTGACAGATATTGCGGGGCTAAATTATTCAAAATTTTATGAACTGTAAGATATAATTTATATTTATTCGATACTCAATGGATAATATATGACTATCAGCATAGTAGTTAATCAAATCATGATTGGTCAGTGGAATATCATATATAAATCTAATACACGCATTTAATACTTTTTCTAGTTTTCGTAGTAAATGATGTTGAATGCAGGCATAGAAACAGTTACAGTAATCTATTCGTGAAATAATAAAAGATTTAATTTGCATAATTTTGTGTTTTTGGGACAAAAATACACGTAAATTGCGCAATTTCAAGAGTTTAAAAAAACAAATTTTACAAGTTTCAGTTACCATATGTTCTAGTGACAAGGTCTACTCAAGATACACACCTAATAGCTTGGCACTTGTCATCAGACTACAATCGATTTGCAAATCATATTAATATTTTCAATGTCAACTTGATATAACTTTAACAGCCTTTTCTTTCCACAAACGAGTAGTTGGGTCTTATCTAAGTTCAATTTTAAAAGATTTTGGGACATCTATGTTTCAATTTTGCGCAAACTTTTTTTTTATTTTTTTATTTTTATCTCTATATTTATCCTCCTGACTCACAGGAAAGCGACGGAGGCGCTATACATAGGGTAAGCAATTACCCCGACCTGCTTCCGGAGATGCCAAGATATTGCTGTCCGCTAGTGATTTAGTAGAGATATTACTGTAATTTAGAACTGCTTGCCAAGACTACCAAGCAGGGGAAAGTGCCGTAAAGTGTCTTTCCCAAGGACACAACAGAATGGCTCAAGTGGGTTCAAGTGGGTTTTGAACCGAGACCATGTTGATCATCAGTCCGGTGCTTTAACCCCTCGACCACGCTACCGACATTTTTGTGAAGTCCTTAAAACAGTGTTAAACTCTGACAAGGGATTAAAGCCTAAGTATAGGGTTGTATCATAAGCATAAGAATGCATTTTTAAATTAAATTTTTTACATACATCAGACAGTTCGTTTGTGTATAAGATGAACAATAAAGGTCCTAGAACTGATCCTTGTGGAACATCGAAGGTATAAATTTTATGGGTACTATAGATCCTTCTTCATTGCAGGTTACGTTGCAAAACAATTCCATACTGCATTGTGATGTTTGTGCTACTCGTTTTTCAGGATGCGTTGCTGGTGTAGCAATTGGTTCATATTTTGATCTCTTGACTCGAGATGGACTGACAATACCTTCTCTTGAGTTGTCGCAGTATGTTTCTCAGTGCTTTGCGGTATTAAATTATACAGACAAACGGGTTAGGGTTAGGGTTCAGTACGTGTACTTCAGCAATGTCCAAACCTCCCTGGTCGTACCGCCGGACAGTTTATTCTACGTTACCACTGCGCAAATGTTTTATATACATGTAAGTATCATACTGCTTGGGGTAGTCAAACAGCACAAAAAATCATAGTTAATATTTATTTTAATAATAAGCAAAAGATTACCAACAATTCTATCAGAAAGGATGCTGCTGTAGCTTTTAAACAATGACAGAAATTAAACACTAATTTTTAACTTAGGCAAGTGGTCGATCTTTCTCTTGCCAATGCTTAACTTGTATCCACACCATATCTAACTTGCAATATTACAGCATCTTCACGTTATTTTGCCATTTACTACTACAATATTAAAGATGAATGCATTTTTTTCATGGTGCATGAAACAACTTGAAAAGTATATGCTTTAGTTTTAATTAGTGTTTATCTGCCATGCTACAATGTCATTTAATGCATTGTTTTCAAATTTTATGGAACAAGTATTGTAAAATGAGTATGTAATCCAATACGAACAAAATATGGTAGGAAAAAACTTGACCTGTGCATTGACTTTATTTATCGCTCTAGGCCTCTTAATCATAGCCTCTCAAATGTGACGTATTAGGCCGTGTCTATTAGTAGGCCATGTGAGGCCCATGGCGCAATCTCCCTCCTTAAATACGCTAGTGGGTGTGAGTGTTTACCGACAGACTAAAAATTGGACCTCGGTAAACCTTTTTGTCTATTTATTGCTATTTAGAAAAGAATGAGAGTAGTTCTCATACGAATGAAGATCTTTTTTTAGTCTTTACCTGATTTTTCGGCTCTGATTTCAATTTTTGACGATGTGCTCCCACGTCTTGCCTTCTGGCGATAGGCCACTTGCACGCCTACAGCCAAGAAACCTACAACATTTTCTAGTTTCATAAAGTAAGTTATCCTACGCTATATTTTTGTCGTTTACATCAAATATTTACTCCACTCAAGTTTATAATAAACAATCAACGCATAGCTTTCAGATGCAAACAAAAAAAGCAATTTTAATGTTAAAATTTTATAATCAAACACGAAAAATGCTCCCTTAGCTCCCCAGCGGACGTTAGTGTATCTAACTGCCTGGGAAGTACTTTAGGTAGGCAGGTGTTCTTTGCTTTAACTTCTGCCCAAAAACGTCGTTGATGACGTTTTCGTATTGCCGCACAAGTAAGTGATCAAACAAATTGCGGCAACTTTAAACACAAAACTGTGTTTCGTCTGTAAATAAAACCAATGCGTTGAACCGAAACCACGTGTTTGTTTTATTTTATTTTTTATTTTGTTTAATGTCAATAAACCTAATTTTGCTTCATATTATGAGCTTAAACTTTCACAATTAAAGCAAAAGTTTTATTTCCAATTAGTGTTAGTAGTACGTGATGCGTCATTTGGTAACGTATGTGACGTCATCAGGAGCAGAAGCATCTGCAGGATCACACAGGAGCCAACCCGAACCTTAACCTTAACCCTAACGCGAACTCTAAACCTAACCCAAACCTTAATTTTAACTGTTACGTAATGCAAATCGCTTCTTTGTAAATTTTTGTGGCCTATTTACAAAATTAGATTAATTTTTTTGTGACCTATTAGAAATGCAATGAGTCGCGGCTGCCAACAGCAAGGAAATGTGATAAAATTAACGCCTTTAACAGATCAATCAATTTATAAATTTTAAATTAACTGCACCTTCTAAAATAACCTAAATGCATCGTCCTAGTTTAATTAATCCCTGTGTGACCTCGTTTTGGCAGTAGTCTGTATAATAGCATGTGTTACTTCCAGAGAATTAGTTTTTGAAATTTTGTAGAAGTTTTTGAAATTTGGAGAATTTTTAAAATTTATGTTCCGCTGGTAAAAAGTTCTTTAAATTTTTGTAGAACTTAATTCGGTAACTTAGTACGTTTTTTAATCTTATAACCTTTCAATGCCTGCAAGAAGGCTCACCGAATAACACAATCTTGGCTGCCTACCACAAGACAAAATTCTTAAGTCTTCTTACTTGACCTGCCCTAGTAACCAGTAACAGCAAAAATATAGTCTAGCTAAACCACAGCTCAGGCTACCACAATAACTTCTTTATTAAAAAATATGCCCCGATCCACTTAGGAGCCCGAATAGTATAAATCAACAGCAAATACAAATTCAGTAGCTTAATTCTTGACAATCACGTAGACAACCAAAGACTTGCTGCCAAAAAACTATGAATTTACACAGCTAACAATTTTCCAATTTTAATTTACCACAACGAATCATAATAATACTTCCGAGCGAGCCTTATTTATATTACTCGGTCGTAAGTATCTCGAATCTTCTGAAATTTACTCAATCATAAACAATCACTATTACGTCATAGTCAAAACAGGTCAAGCGGATAGTTCTGGATCTTTCTCCAAGATTCAAGAAACTAAGCAGTGTTGCCATTTTTTTATAACTAAATGTAAAATATTTAAATTACTTATAAAACCGTTATTTCTCAGGCTATTTGAGCCGGACCAAAGCGAAATCAAAGAGATTTTTTATGAGATTGTGAATATACATAGTGTGGGCAATTTTTAGGAACGGAACAGCATGAAATCAAATTTTACTGTTAATTTTGTCGTCGGCCACGTGGCCGAATTCGGATTTATTATAAATAGAGTGAGAGATCGCTCTTATGACACAGTAACTAAAATTTGGCTCAGAGAATGGTGACCGTGTTTGCTGAATGGTCAGGTGACCATCGTATTTGTTTCTTTTTTGTTCTTGCTTTTATTTAATTACAAAAAAGACAAAAATAAAAATAAGATGTTTCCAATGCGAGCACTTAACAGAATAATGAATAAAGACTTTGTTGTTGTCCAACATTACAGAAATGCACAATTACCCGAGGCGCGGCTACAAACGAAATAAATACAGATTACCGCACCACGGTACAATAGTCAACAAACGCTGTTGGTTCGATTCCTATCGTAACATCCTTTTTTCTTTTAATTTTTTTTTTTTTTTTTTTTAAGAGTTTTACCATACATCTTCAAAATACTTGCACAAGCACATTATTAGTTCATTACGTAATCTTGAAATCTAGTAGGAGGTTTTATTATTCTAGTACGAGTACGTTTAACATTGGTAAATTCATTACTTTGATTACGCGTAGGCGGATCAGACACATTGACTTTACGATCTTGGCAATTGCTACTATCATCAAAATTAAAGTTATCAAACGCAGGCAAAACAATATGAGATTCAGACGTAGTCCTTAAGAATTTTCGATTACGAGTAATTAATTTTCCATCTACTTCTAGAACATATGAACGGGGAGCGTATTGCAAGAGTACCTTGCCCAACTTCCAAACATGCTTAGAATTTAGCGGTTGCACACGAACTATTTCATTAACACGTAAATCACGCAACGAACGAGAACTTCTATCATAATAATATTTCGCTTTTTTACGTTTGTTATTCAGCAATTTAGTTACATTTTCTCCTTTCTCAATTTTCGGAGTGAGCAAATCAGATGTAGTGGGCAAAACAGTTTTTGTTCGTCTCGAAAACAATCTTTGTACAGGACTAGTATTCATACATTCAGTAGGAGTATTACGCCAATCAAGTATAGACAACCAAAGATCTCTTTTGTCTCGTTGAGACTTTTTTATGATACTTTTTACAATTTTAACGGCGGATTCTACTTTCCCATTTGATTGACTGTGATACGGAGATGTCGTGATATGAGTAAATTGCCAAGTTCTAGCAAATTCTGTAAACTCAGAACTTTTCAATTGAGGACCATTATCAGAAATTAAAATATCAGGAATACCATGACGTGAAAATTGTTGTTTACAGAAATCGATTATCGACGTCGACATAGTATTATTTAGCATTGCAACTTCCCAAAAATCAGAAAAATAATCAACCAAAACAACATAGTTTACACTGTCATACACAAATAAATCAATAGCTAACTTGCTCCACGGACGTGAAGGAATGGGATGGTTTAACAAAGGTTCTTTACATTGCCTATGCGAATATTCATTACACGTAGAACATTTCGAAATAAAATCTTTAACTTGTGCCGACATACCCGGCCAAAACAACACATCTCGAGCACGTCGCAAACATGACGCAATACCTAGATGACTATAGTGAATAGCTTCAAGCATTTCACGTCTCATAGAGGTAGGAATTATAACAGTTTGGCCTTTGTATAAAATACCATCCTGAGTGGTGATCTCGTCTCGAAATGGCCAGTATTGGTGAATTAGCTTAGGACAATCACGTTTTAACTCGGGCCAACCATTTAAAACGGTGGCTTTTAAAACTTGTAACGTTTCATCAATAGCAGTACAGCTTTCAATTTGATTATACCGTTTCGTAGTAACTGCTAAATCTTCAGAGAAATTAACATTTTCAAACGAATCACACACTTTATCATGATCATTGGTAAAAAACACAAAACTGGTATTATCATTAGTACGGCTATTTTGCTCTCTATTTAAAGGTAGAGCAGAGCGAGATAAAAAATCAGCGATATACATTTTACAACCTTGTTTGTACTTAACATCTAATGAGTACCCTTGTAAACGTAACAGCATACGTTGAAGTCGTTTAGGCGCTGAAAAAAGCGGTTTTTTAAAAATAGTCTCCAGTGGCTTATGATCACTTTGGACAGTAATTTTATTTCTGCCCAACAAATATTGAGAAAAACGTTCACATGAAAATACAATCGCTAAACACTCTTTTTCTATTTGAGCATATCTTTGCTCAGTTTTAGTCAACGATCGTGAAGCATATGCAACCGGTTGGCCGTTTTGAAGTAGCACGGTACCAAGTCCCGTTTGACTAGCATCACATTGAATGGTAACTTCGTCTTCTAGTCGGTAGTACCGCAAAAGTGGCGCACAGGAAATTAAATGTTTGATCGTTTCTACAGCTTCATCGTGGATTTTTGTCCATTTCCACTCTGCATTATTATCAGTCAAACGACGAAGAGGTTCGCAAAGATCTGATAATCGAGGCAAAAAACGAGATAAATAATTCACAAAACCAATAAATCGCTGCACATCATTAACATTTACCAACTTGGGCATTTTTCGGACAGCTTCCACTTTAGAAGGATCTGGTTTTAAACCCTGAGAAGTGAGTAAATGTCCCATGTAAGCTACAGATTTTTGACGTAACTTTAACTTCTTTAAATTAAATTTCAAATTGTTTTCTTTAGCACGCTGTAACAGATTTATTAAGTTTTGATCATGGTCCGCGCTTGCTTGTTCGTCAGTATCGCCAGCCCCATAAATGAGTATATCATCTGCTATAACTTCGACACCAGCTAGACCAGCTGTGATTTCGTGAAGTCGTCTCTGAAACTCTTCCGGTGCAGACGAAATACCAAAGGGCATCCTTAACCATCTATACCTTCCAAAGGGAGTCCAAAAAGTAGTCAAAAAACTACTAGATTCCGTCAGTTTAACTTGCCAAAACCCATCTTTACAATCAACAACCGAAAATAATTTAGCTTTAGATAACTTTACTAAAATATCGTCAATATTAGGAATCGGGTAATTTGGTCGTTTAATAGCTTTATTTAAATCTTTTGGATCAAGACAAATACGTAGTTTGTTAGGTTTCTTTACACAAATCACACTACTTATCCATTCAGTCGGCTCTTTGACAGTAGTAATCACCTGCAAGTTTACTAATCTGTCAAGCTCTTCTTTGACTCTTGTCTTTATGGAAACAGGAACCCTTCTTGGCGCATGTTTAACAGGAGATACAAGATGATCAATTGCAATCTCATAAGATCCAGGTAGACAACCTAAACCTTCAAACACATCAGGAAACTTCGAAATTATATCATCATTACACATAGCAAAATTAATTTGCAACAAACCAAGCTGCTCACATGCTTCAGCTGATAGTAAAGGAACTAAAGGATCTTCTACTACTTGAAATAGTAGATTGAGCAATTTATCTTTGTATCGACATTGAATTTCACTCTGTCCTCGTGGCGTCAAAATGGTACCATCATACAATTTTAATTTAACATTAGAGCTTTTCAATTTACTCTCATCAAAACAAATTTTGCAAAAATCTGCATAAGAAATAGTGTTGCATGTTGAACCAGTGTCCAACTGACATTTAACTAACTGTGATTCACAATTTGGCATTTTCATTTCGAGAGTGACAAACCAACGCTTTCCTTCGGAACTTACAGCGCCAATTTCATGTGTTAAACTAAATAATTTACCAATCTCTGAATATTCGGTATCATTACAAACAGCGTCCAAAGATTTTACTGACAAATTAGCTTTTGTTTTACAAACATTTGCGAAATGATTTTTTTTATTGCATTTATGACAAATTTTGCCATATGCTGGACATTTGCGCTTAGCATGTTTAAAACCACAGTACTCACAGTTCCTTTGTTCACGTTTCCATTTTCTTTCTTTTCGTAGGACATTCTGTAGAGAGCTTACGTTCGAAGTTGAATTAACATTAATTTTCAGCAGGTGTTGTTCAGTTAATTCACTGTTGCGACATACTGATAAAGCTTTGTTAAGAGTTAATTCCTTTTGATTCAGCAATGTAGCTCGTACTTGCTTATTCTTCGTTCCTAGTACTATGCGGTCTTTTATTAAACTGTCTCTTAGGGTTCCGAATTCACAGGTTTCGCTCAAGCCTCTTAGTTTATTTACGTATTCATCTACTGTTTCGTGACTTTGCTGATCACAAGTATTAAAAATGAATCTTTCATACGTAACGTTTAAGGCCGGCTTAAAATATTTCTCCAGACCGTCGATAATGCTTGTAACTCTTTCTTTTTCTTCTTCTTCCAGTGCCAGTCTTTTATAAATGTTGTAGCAATCTTTGCCCATAATTCCTCTCAGAGTTGCAACACGAATTTTTTCGTCTTTTTCTCTTAAACCGGTAGCAATTTCATAGTCGTTCCACTGGTCTCTGAAGTAGCTCCAATTCTCTGCTACGTTGCCTGACGTCACATTCATGGGCTCTGGTACCGGTAAATTATTCATTTTCTTTTCAGATTGCTATCTTTTCTTCAAAATAAAAGTTTCAATTCTATCTTAGTTCTTCACTTCTGACACCATGTTTCTTTTTTGTTCTTGCTTTTATTTAATTACAAAAAAGACAAAAATAAAAATAAGATGTTTCCAATGCGAGCACTTAACAGAATAATGAATAAAGACTTTGTTGTTGTCCAACATTACAGAAATGCACAATTACCCGAGGCGCGGCTACAAACGAAATAAATACAGATTACCGCACCACGGTACAATAGTCAACAAACGCTGTTGGTTCGATTCCTATCGTAACAGTATTATTAATTTTTGCTGTATAGTGTTGACTGCGTGTATGCAAACCGCAGATAAAAAATAAATTCTCTCCTTCCTCTCGTGCTACTATAATTTTCTGTACCGGGCATCATATGGTTACGCATATTTAAATAAGGGTAGTTGTGACTTGGAGGGATTTTGTTGACCTTATTTAGACAAGTTCAGCATTTCAAGGACGATTATCGTTATTGAATTCCGTTTTTATCGTTGAACACTCCGGCACCTTTCGGCGGGGAGCGGATTGAGTCTTTCTTTCATTAACAAGAATTTAATCTCTTTCTCTCATCAACAAATTTGAATTTATAATTTGGTCTTTGAACCAAAATTTGAATTTATGAGTAGTGTTTCTAACACTAACCCTAAAGCGGGATTCCCACTGGCGTCGTTATCGAGTCAAATCATACGTTTGACGTCACTTTGACTCGATCAAAAAACTACTCATTCCCACTGGATTTGCTCACTCGATAGCGAATGCTCTGACGCGATTTTAGGTAGAGAATTAAGTAGTTGTTAAGTACGCACCATGATGTAGAATTGAGTTCTACTTTTTCGTTCGTCGTTTGCAAGTCGTTTCAAAAGTGATCTACAACAAGCAGTTAAGTTTGCTGGTCAAAGTTGAAATATCCATAGTTATTTTGTTTTAGGCTTTGATTTCTAACAATAGAACAGAATTTACTATAATATAATTATTAAAATTAGTAATTGGTATTTTTTTAGCAATTAGCGAAGTACGGTTGTTTTGATTTATTTTTGAATTATTTATTAACAAAAAAGCTAAAATCTGTGACACTTAATTATAGTTTTTTTTGAAGATTAGATTTTTTTCAAAGGTTAAATGTTTAATAATAATGTAGAAAATTACCAACGCACGTGTTTTATGTTATTTCTCTTGAGTTTCTAATCATAATTTGCGCGAGCACTCGCTGCCAGCGCCTTTTTTGTTTTACGCTTTATTTTTAATTAATCTCACCTTGAATCATAGTTGTGTCTGCAGCGCGTTGATTTTAGAGCTGGCTTTTTTGCGTTTGTTCACTCTTCTCAATTTGTGAGGCGACCAGCTGCAGTATTTGTGGGCAGCTGGTTGAAGTCTGAGTAGACTTAGCGTGCAGTTTAAGATAATTCCCGTTTTCCCCGTGAGTCAGCACCGAAGTGAACTGCTCGGTAAGACACCTATGCATTTTCTTTTTGTGTTTAATTATTAGTTCGTTTTTATTTATTTACAGATTACCGTTTCCGCTTTCGTTTCTGCTTTCGTTTTCGCTTTCAGTTCCACGTTTCAACGTTTCAGTTATAACTTATTTTATATTTTCCTTGGTTGGTTATTATTTCCTTTTAATTTGTCGAAGCCGGAAGCGCGTTAATCGACACTTCACTTTGCGGTAATCGGCTACTTCAGCGCCGTTTACCGTTATAAATAAATTTAGAATTTTTAAGCACTGCTTAGCTCTAGTTTATTTAACTCTTTGATAAGCTTTTAAAATCAATCAATCAATCTATTTATTTGTTTTGTGCTTCAAAACGAAAAATACACCAATATATGTGAAAAAAAGTTTTCGAAAGCACAGGAAGGCAGCGAAATGACCATACGGTCTTCTAGTCAACTGCCTCCCTCTAAATAGTGGGACAAAAAAAATTTTTTTTTATCAGAAAAACACAGCAGTACACTGCATTTAGAAAAACAATGAAGATTAATTAGCAATATTAGTTGTTATTAAATAAATTTCCATGTGCCAGCTGACTTCATCAAACTGTTGTGGCATCTTATTTAATATTGACAAGTTAAAAAAAGTTTAAATTTCTTAAATTGATTATAAGAAAGCGACTTCAATTCAAAAGGTACTTCTTGCCATATTTTAGGTCCAATGTAAGAAAATGTCTTTTTACCTAATTCTGTTCTCTTTAAGTAATTTTGATGTGCTGCCAGTCTTGTTTTATAATGATGTTTTTGGGTTATACTTACAATAGTTTGGGACTCATTTTTTGCTGAATTTTTATTAAAGCAAAACATTGTTTTTGCCATTTCAAGTTTAACAATATCTTTTATTTTTAAGATATTCAATTTTTGAAAAAGAAGATTTGTATGTGACAAAAAAGGACTATTTGTAATAATTCTTATGCGTTTGTGTATTCTTACCAGTGGATCCAGGGCAGTAGTCGAAGCTAGTCCCCATGTTGAGACACAATATTGAAGATAAGAGTAAATTAAAGCATAGTATACTGTTTTTAGTGTTGTAGTGTCAACGTAATTCCTCAGTTTGAGCAGTGCCCAGGAACCATTGGAGAGCTTAGAGCAAACATGTTGTATATGAGACTTCCAAGAAAGCTTTTCATTAAAAATTACACCCAAATATTTTATTTCATTTACTTGTTCTATATTTGTCTTTCCTATTCTAATATCAAAATGCCAGGCTGATCTTTGTTTGGTTAATACCATAAATTTTGTTTTATTAGTATTTAATGATAATTTGTTTAGTTTCAACCATTGACCAGTTCAGAGTTGACATTTTTATTCAACAGTTTTGGACAAGAGTTTGTCAGTGTGAGAACTGTGTCATTTGCAAACAATTTCGTATTAAAATTGGATACTAGAGGCATGTCATTGATGTATAATAAAAATAGTAAGGGTCCAAGAGTAGAGCCCTGTGGTACACCACAAGTTACATGATTGAATTTTGATTTAGTGTAGTTCACAACTGTAAACTGTAGTCTGTTATTTAAATAGCTTTTAAGGAGCTGTAGTGGCAATCCACGGATGCCATATTTTTCCAATTTTGCAATCAAAATTTGGTGATTTACAGTATCAAATGCTTTTTTAAGGTCAAGAAACACAGCACAAGTATATTTTTTTTGGTCAATATTTTCAGCAAAATTATCAAATAATTGCCTTAGAGCATCTGATATAGAAGAGTTTTGTTTAAAGCCAAATTGAACAGGTGTTAATATTTTTTTATTTAAATAAGAGTAAATTCTTTCGTACAAGCATTTTTCAAAGATCTTACTAAATGAGCTAAGTAGAGATATGGGTCTGTAGTTGCAGCACTGATCCTTGGCATCACCTTTATGAATTGGTACAATTTGTCCAATTTTAAGAATTCTGGGGTAAGTCCCAGTGCTAATGCAACTGTTATAGAGTCTTGTTAAAACTGGTGCTATGATCAGTGCACTCATAGCTATGTATTTTATGGGTATTCCATCAGGGCCTGTACTCTTTGATGGGTTCAATTGCCTTATATGTTTTAATATGTCAGATTCTGTTATTGGCTGAAGATAGAAAGAAGCTAAGACAAGTCCCTGATAATATTTTCTTTTTGCTTGTTCTTTCACATATGTTAACTTGTTGCGGTAAGTTTTGTATAACTGTACATCATTTGCAGATCCTTTTAAATTAGCAATGTATAATTTGTTCTTTGTTTTGTTATCCATGGTTTACTATTTAATTTTTTTTCTTTTCTAGATTTTCTTCTTAGAGGAGCATGCTTACTTAATGTGCTGTTAAAAATATCAAGAAATCTCTCAAATTGCTCAGTATTAAAAGTTTTTTGTATCTCTTACAATAATGTTTTGCTCTATGGTCTTGTGATTGGTGTTGGATAATAAAAGTACTATTGGCAAATGGTCTGATATATCTTCAGTTAATATATGGGAGATATTTTTTTGAGTTATGCTGTTGCTATAAAAGTGATCTATCAATGTTGCACTACTGTGAGCTATCCAAGTGGGATATTTAATTAGTGGCAGGCATCCTAGGCTAAATAGCATATCAGAATAAATTTTTATTACAGTTTTGGTATCACTTTGCAGCAAATCAATATTGAAATCCCCACATAAATAGTATATTAGTTTCTGTTTGTTTAAATTTTCAATAGCTTTTTCAAAGGATGATTGAAAATCAGAAAGTTTTGAATTAGGGTGTCTATAAAGAACACTAAACACTTTTTCTGTATTGTTTAACTGTATTTTTACCCATATCTCCTCACATCCCATTATATTTAATTGATACTCGGTAGTGATTTTATGACTTAAAGTGTCAAAAGTGTATCCTGGCAAGAAAGTTTTTAGATTTGAGTTTAGCTTTGTTTCCGATATAGCTATAATTTCTGGCATCTTACCTAGCACTGACAATAGCTCCAAGTTTTTCAAAGTTTTTGTTTAAGCTTATATTAATATGTAATATGCAGAAGTCTGTGTTATTTGCATATAGATTTTGGAAGTCTGGTGTGGATATGTAACAATTGTCAGCATCAAGTAAAATACATTTTAAAATACATACAGAATGTTCATAAAAAGATTTTTAATTTTGTATTCATGCCATAAAGAATCTCTACAATTAACGCAGAGGAAAATCTTAGAAGTAATTTTATAATGTTTTTAGAATTTTTTTCATCAAAATTCATTTTCCCTAAATCTCTAAAAAATTGCGAATGTTAGTGTAGACCTACTTATTTTTAAATTAGATATATTGCTTAGTGTTTTTCAATACCATATTTTAAACAATATTTCAATTTTTTATATAAGCTCTTAACTAAAAAGTCATATTATTCTTTGTAATGATGGTGAGCATGTCTAAGTTTAACTAAAATTAAAACCAAATCATAAGAAATACAGCTTTTTTTCCAGTTTCCAATCATGTGGAATTTATAAACACCCTGTATTCAATCACTGGATCATGGGATGTACATATACGACTTGCAAAAGTTTATGAATAGCAAGATATTATGTATGCTCTACATTGTTTAATGCTTATAGATCTTTTTTTTTAATTGTATAATTTAAATTTGCATGGTAGCGTTTAGCATTTAAAATTTTTTTTTCAATTCAAAATTTTTTCTTAGTGTAAAAATGTTGAACTATTTTTAATAGATCGAAAATTCTTATACTTTTTTAACAATTGTGAGTAAACTATAGATTCAGCTTAATCTTTGAATACATTTTAAGCAGTGATGGGATTCAAGGGGTTTGCGCAAACCCGTTCTTGGAATTTCAGTATGTTTAGCAAACGTGCTTTTAACTTTACGTAATCTATGTATTTCAATATCTTTGTACAATGAGGGAACTTATTGTCAGTGGTGGATATTGGGTGAGGCGAATGAGGCAGATGTTTGTTCAGAGTGTAAAGAACAATTCTGAGTGAAGACCAGTGATGGAATTCAAAATTTTAAGAACAGGTTCTCTTTTCTATCGAACTTGCTAACAACAGTTTCAGTGTTGGGATTTAAAGTTTTAAGAACAGGTTCAAAATTAGGGTGTTCTCCAAAAAAAAAAAAAAAGGTCTTCACTCAGAATCGTTCTTTACACTCTGAACAAACATCTGCAGCGAATTGAAACTATTACATTAAACACAGAGATATTGAAATACATAAATTGCATAAAGTTAAAAGCGCCAGCGGGTTTGCTAAACGTGCTGAAATTCCAAGAACGGGTTTGTGCGAACCCATGCAAACCCCCTGAATCCCATCACTGGTGAAGACTTTTTTTTTTTAGAGAACATCCTAATTTTGGAAAAAAAATAGAGAGATTAGAGATGAAATCGAAGTGAAGATCTTCTTTTTTTTAGAGAACACCCTAATTTTGATAGAAAAATATGCAAGCCAAGATCAAAGCTCTTTTTTCTCAGACAACACCAATTTTCAAAAATTCTTGCCTCGGGCCCCTAAATTGGAACATCCACCACTGCCTGTTGTTAGTAAGTTCTATAAAAAAGAGAACCTGTTCTTAAAACTTTGAATCCCATCACTGATTTTAAGTGTATTTGGATTCTTTTTATTTAATATTTTGAAATAAGACATAGATATTCTCTTTTTGAAAAATTTCTGGTTGAATCATTCAAGTTTTTTTTTTTTTGGTTATTTACTCAAAATATCCAGCAATACATGAAATCAATAGCAGCAAATTAAAAAAATTTTTTAAATTAATTTTGTAACACTAATTTTAAAAATGAAACCATATTTGTGAAAGATAGCCATACAAAGATAAACTTATAGATACTGATATTATAGATACTATGATCCCTTTTTTGAAGAATTGTCAAAGGCTTATTGAAATCACTCGAAATATTAATGTTTGTTATTTTTGATCTGTCAGTTGAAAACCAAAATACTGCTATATGAGATAAAATATTTCCCTTTCATAAAGCAATGATTGGAGTCTACTCATTTCTTCAATAATTAATACTAAAGGCTCAAACAAAAAAATTTTTTAAAAATTAAAAAGTTTAGAAATAAATTATCTAAGGCAAGTTCAACATTTAATTTTGGAGAAGTCCTTTTAAGTCTTTGTAATAAACTGACATGTTTTGAAGTTTTTCATGGTAATTGATTCATAGAAACATTTTGTTAACTTTTTCTTCTTGGAAACTTTTGAGATAAAGCCAGGAAAGAAGAAAAATGTTACAAATGAAAAGATGAGCTTTATGCTTTGATATGATTATTATCATAACTACTATGTTCAAAACTAACTGCAAAGTGATCCAAATCTTGGGTGTCATATGTTGCAAATATTATGTCGCAAAAGATTTGAACAAATTTCTTTCTCTTGTATTTCAATGACAATATTTACATAATATTACCAACTTTCTCTGTACATGTGTAAATATAGTTGTTTTACATCAATTTAGTACTGCTTTTTGTATTTTCACTTTTTCCCACTATATCCAGTTTTGATCAGGGCATTATAAAAACTCACTAGAGCAAAAAGGAATAAGTTCAAAGAAACCCATTTGAACAGGTTTTAAAATCTGGTACTGATTATTTGTTTCAATTTCATTTGTATCAGGAACAAAATAATGAATGTAAACTTAGATTACAAGAGGGTGTAATATTTCAACAAACAAAAAAATTTTGGAACTCCCCTATATATTGAAATCTTTTAAAAACTTTTTTTATAGATTTTTATCACTATAGTCATCAAAATACAAGTATTACTCTAATAATGCATTAATCATAAACATTTATTGTATAGCAGCTGTTTGGAAAGTTTATAAATAATAAGAGACTTTTGCTTCAAAGTTGATTGTTCAGAATCCAAAAAATTAAAAGTCTTTAGGCAAAGTTGACTTCTATGCATACATTTAATGAAAGGAAAATTTGCAAGTTTTTTATAATACTAGTAAAAAAATAACAAGTGTATTAAATGCCAACTTTTTAATTTGGCTTAAAGAAACTAGTTTATTTTTTGAAATAGTTTTGTAATTTGTTTTCAAATCTACTTTACTGCTATTTTTATTATACTGTATTTATATTGTTTATTTATTTCAAGAATTTTTTAGATTCTTTATCTTTTTTTTGACATGCACCTATACTGAATTTTTCAAACTGGGGTCTATGGACCCCTGAGGGTCTGTGATGACTGCACAAGGGGTCTGCAATAATATGATGAAATTTGTCAAACATATATACTTGGTAAAATAATCCATACCATGAAATCCAATACGAAGTAAAGACTTTTTTTGTAGAGAACACTACGTTTTAGGGACAAAAATTATAATATTCAAGACTGAACTGAAGTGAAGATCTTTTTTTTTTTTTTAAGGACACTTCTTTAAAGAAACAAGTTTTTTTCTATTTATGATCAGTTTGCCCCTTGGGAAATATGGTATGCCTGTTCAGATCTATAAAAATTTTTAACTGATTTTGTGTCATTTATTTTTGGATTGTATTTTCTTTCCTCATTGGTTGGGCAGAAAAATAATGTGACGTAAGATTGGGATCCATGAAAAAAAGATTTGCAAATAGGGTTCTGTGGCCCAAAAAGTTGGGGAAACACTGCACAGAATGTTTCAAAAAATTTAACATTATTTTGTAATCTAATAACTTTGGCAGTTCCTGTTTAAATAAATTTAAATGTACACAGCATGTGTAGAAACAGACCAAAATTTTGTGGTTCAAACCTATGTGTTTAAAAGGTATTCACTAGCAAAGAAAAGGCGTTTTGTGTGTTGGAGTATGCTGAACAAACTCAAACAAGACTGTGCAGCATGCATTTTTGAGAAAGTTCTCTAAGAAGTCACCAACAGCAAAGGAGATATGGAGCTGGAAAAAGAAATTTGAAGATGAAGGCTGTCTGTGCAGAGCAAAAGGATCTGGGTGACCTGCAACAGCAGAAGGGAAAGTCGAGCGGATTTGTCAAACACTCTTGCAAAACCCCAAAAAGTCCATAAGAAGAACAATTATGGAACCCTGATACTTCTAACGACAGTTTGGCGGGTAGTAAGGAAACATTTGGTAATGAAACCTACAAATTGCAGATGACAAGCGAAAGCGTAAACAATTTTGCGTTGATATGCAAGAGAAACTTGAAGAAGACGAGTTTAATGAACGTCTTTTGTTCAGTGATGAGGCCACATTTCATACAAATGGCAAAGTCGATAGGCATAATGTTCGCATTTGGGGCAAAGAAAATCCCCATGCCACTATTGAGCATGAGAGGGACCTGACCCCTGCGATTTTTTTCTCTGGGAATATGTAAAGAGCTTGGTTTATGTCCCCCTCTTCCTGCAAATGTAAATGAGCTCAAACAAAGAATCATTATCGCACTGAAGAAAGTTACCCAAGACATGCTGCATCGTGCTTGGGAGGAGCTGGACTACCGACTTGACATGTGCTGGGTAACAGGCGGCGCGCACATTGAACATTTGTGAAATCTTATATGGTCATTAAATCTTGTTTTGGTCAACATTAAACGTGTTGAATTTCATTTGATTCGACTATGTAGTTTCTGTAATATTTACATGTCATATAATGTCAAATTTTTTGAAACACCCTGTATTTTAAAAACCGTTAGTAAAAATAAATAATTCAATCAAATCAAAAATTTTTAACCTACCGTACTCTATCTGAAAGTAGCTTCGACCACCTTAAAACCAAAATTTTTTTTAAAAACAAATTTAAGTTAATTGTTTTCTTTTTTTCTCTCTTTCTTTTTCTTTCAAAAAAAATAATAATTAACGTACAGTAGCTACTTTGTTTTAAAGGTACGGCGACCACGCACAATTGACGTTGTGCGTGTAATAACGTATATTGTTTAGCCGCTGTTTCCTATTTCGCAATCACTTTTTCAATAAGAATTTTAAAACGTAATACCTTGATTGCAAATAAAATTGAATTGAATTGAATTGAGTAATGGGTGTTTTATACAGAACAAGTTATAAAAGTACTCGTGTAGCAGGCAAGCAGCACTGTTTTCCACTGTCCGCTAGGTGACTTTATTTGTGCGCATTGTATTCAAGGGCGCACTGTAATTTTCTTTTGTCAATTTGTGCGCATTCTGAACAGAAGCGCATTTTCAAAGAAATACTATATTTTGCATCGAATTAGATGGTTCGACAACCTGTTTTTGAAAACCCAATAGTGTGACTTTTCCATCCAGATTCGTGTATATTTTACTTCCAAGTTGTATATTTTTTTATCACACATTTTCACGTTTACTCTTAAAAAGAAAATTTTTATTTACACAAATGATGTCAGGCGACTACGTAATAAGTTACAAGCGCCTGTTTCGTCCTTATGGGACTCATCAGGTAATTGCCGCAGCGCACAGACAAAAACAGTCAAACAGGGTGGGTAAAAACATAGCGAAGTGATTAGTGACCATTAATTAACAGAAATTAAACACAAGCAAAAACACTCTGTCCGGAGCAAAACGAAAATGTTCAAGCTTATGTACACTGTTTAACGGGAATTTATGAACGATCTGAAAAAAACACGTGGCAGCAAAAATCTCGCATTGGAAAAATTATAGGCGAGCGTCCCGTGTTATAGACGAACATTAGAAAAAGTATAGGCGAGCATTATAGGCGAACCCCATATAGGCGAGCGTCTTGATACATGTGAAATTCCACACATCTCCGAAAAATGCTTTTCAGATTTAATGTAATTACTTTACTACACCACTCTGCTGATTTTGTCGCGCTAATTTTTTCAATGCGAGATTTTTGCTGCCGCGTTTTTTTTCAGATCGTTCATAAATTCCCCGTTAAACAGTGTACATAAGCTTGAACATTTTTGTTTTGCTCCAGACAGCCAAAAAGTGTTTTTGCTTGTGATTAATTTCTGTTAATTAGTAGTTACTAATTAGTTCGCTATGTTTTGTACCCACCCTGTTTGACTGTTTTTGTCTGTGCGCTGTGGCAGTTACCTGATGAGTCTCATAAGGACGAAACAGGCGCTTGTCGTAACTTATGTATTTATGTAAATAAAATTTGTTCGCCAATTTTTGCTTTTTTCGTAATTTGTAATTGTGCTTGACGTATTAGAGAAAATCAATTCTCATTTAAACGCCCCATATAGGCGAGCGTCTTGATACGTGGTATTCCACACAACTTCAAAAATTCCTCTCCTAAAAAGTTTGTAAATATTTTTTGCGGTATTTTTTTTTGTCCTTAGGTTGAAATGTGACGAGATTTTGCCAGTTATTTTGAAATTTTTATTTCATTTTTTGACGTTAATTCTTTATTCAATCAGTTTTTATTTGCAATCAAGTTATTATTACGTTTCCAAATTGTTATTGATAAAGTGATGGCGAATAAGACAACAGCGGTTAAACGATATAGGTTATTGCACTCGCGACGTTAACTGTGCGTGGTCGCTAAAAAAAGTAAACAACTTAATAATTAATTAAACAATCCTCGTATAGTTTACGTTTAAGCTGAATCATATTGCACCAATTTTTTCACGCGTTTTTGGGCTTGGATTTCACTGTTGTTGGTTGTTTATTTTTTATCAAATCAATTTTACTTCAAAATTTAAAAAATGTTTTGTTTAGTCGTCGATTGCGATATGATATTTGCTTTCCCCGTGGTATTTTCAAACGAAGGTGCATATAGTTGTATTAAACTCGTTTTTGTAAACAGCTCTTAAAGCATTCAATTGTGTTGATTTTGTAAAATGCCGTGCAAAGTATTAATTACTTGTGTTATTGTACATTTCATGCTTAACTTGCAATCGTATATGTTGGATAGTCGTGAGCTGGGGCTCGGCGCGCATATTATTGCCGATTGTTGAGTTTTAAATTCTATTCGTTCAGAAAAAGGTAATCCTCATCAAATAACATAATAATAAAATTACTTGTTTGTGCAACTTATTGTTAACACGCTCGGACCAAGACGAACTCTGATACATAGACGAGAGGTAGACTGATACTTTACTTTCTTAGCCCGGACGCGACCAGAGTGAGGTCTAACCGTAGTTTATCTCCAATCATCTGCCTGTAAAAAATCATTTGTGTTGTGCTCTTTATGTTGTTTCCTGTCCGCTGATAAATTGTTACGGAAAATCATCTTTGTAATAAATGGAATCAGCTTTTTTAATTCTTGTGCCAACAAACTTGTCACAAACCTATTGAGGGTGCATGACTTTAATTTATGTTATTTAACAATTCTGAAATTCTATTAGGTATGTCGTGTTATATATTAGAAACGGCTGCGGTTCTTCACCGGTCGGGGTGCACGACATATGTAAATTTGCCTATTTTTGGCTCTGCTTTAACTTGGCGCTATGAAATTACTTTTCGTCCCGAATAAATAGTGAATTCTGCTTGAAAATTGATGGCGTATTAATCAGCGACTTTTCGGCATGGTATTAAAAAAACGTTTTACGCTTTCTCTTTTAATTAAATTTTCTACTTTTTTTGCTATTTATTTTACTTTAGAGGAAGAACATAAGCTTTTTGCTTTTGTTTTAAAATCAGATATTTTTTTTATCTTCAGTATTGATTACTCGGGCCTATATCCAAGCCTGGCCCTATCCTTGTTTTTTGGGTCGCGTTTTCTGCTTAATTAGTGCAGGACGTAGTGAAAAACGACTAAAGATGTACTGCAAATGACTAATAAAATTATGTGGGTCGATATCGTGACGCGGCGTGCTGTTTTCATCAATGTTTTATTTCCTATCCAAAAGTGGGAAGCCTTTTAGTTATTGTAGGCCATATTTTAAAATTATGAAGAAAGGAAGCCGCATAAGTTAAATTGCTTAAAAAATTGCATAATCACTTTGAATCCGCCTTGGTTTTTTTGATTTTTTCTCCAAAAAAAAGTAGTCTGAAAAAAAAATCTTTACGTTGAATTTGACTCGGAATGGTTGATTTCCTTCCCTTAATTGAATTCAGTAATCTTTAAATAAAGGTCTTTGCTTTGAATTTGTCCGGATTTTTTTAGGTTTCGTCCCTAAATTATAGTGTTCTTCAAAAAAAAATGTCTTTAATTAGCAGTAGTCATTGTCACATAATTTTATTGTCATGGAGGCCGCAAAAAAACTCGGCGCGGACCCAGGTTCTAAACTTTTATTATACTTTTGATCAAATTTTTAAATAACACTTGCAGTTTAGCTATGTTACAAATTATGTGGAAGTTAGAGACACTGCCGGTCTAGAGAATTGTAAGGGTAATAGTAGACAGTAGTAGGCCGTGGACAGTAGTAATAAAAGAGTAAGATTTATCTTCTAATCTCACCAATTAGTTCAAGATCAATGACTATCTAAACCAGGGGTCTCCAAACATTTAGAGCAGGGGGCCATACGTAGATATTTTGAAACCTCCTCGGGCCAAAACCAAAAGCACAATTTGCGAAAAACAGTTAACAAATAACTGTAAATAAAATGAAGACCTTTTTTTTAGAGATCACCATAATCTCATTTTTTTTAGAGAAACATGAAACTGGGGCATTTGCCGCATTTCCATAAGTGTACCAGCCAAAAAAAATTTGGGGTGCAATGAAGTTTTGCCCAAATTTTGTGACGTTTGTCCAAATCATGATTTTCTAGTACATTTGGGATAAGACAAAAAAATGACCTCAAATTCTCGGACAAAGAACAAATTTTGTCTTCAAATCTATGTGATCTCTAAAAAAAAGATCTTCACCTAAATTTGGTAACTACTTAATTTTTGCAGTTGATCACTGTCACTGCCCTAAAGCTCCTGACTTTGCCCCCCCTGCCCCCCAGCAGGTACGGCTATGGGCATTTCCCACATAATTCTATCCAACTGTGGTTTAAAGTGAGTGTATATGTTTTTTACAAAGAGCTCCGCGGGCCAAACTTTAGAGACCCCTGATCTAAACAATAAAAAACGTTGATAAAATGACTTTAATATTTTATAACACACCTTTACTAGGTTTGCTGGCGTCGGGAACAATTAGCTAAATTAATAGATTTTAATGACTAAAAAGTTGAATATATAGATAAAAAAAACGCTCAAAGAGTCAGTAGACCTGTTATTGTAACTAAGGAAAAAGCAAAAACTTACAAAATCAATTCATAAAAGATTGTTAGTTTATGAGTAGAATTTTATTTTTGTTGTTGCCTTCCTCCGAAGTTGATTTTTATTCAACTCTCTAAAGAACCCAACCTATACTCTACTCTTGGATTGGATGACCTCACTGCTTGCAAGAAGTTTTTTCTAGAGAATAATTTTGGTGTTATTTCGGTAGCTGGTCTACTTTGCTGCAGTTAAAAAGATGATGAGTGTCGCTTGTGCGCTTTATTGCAGTTTAAGAATCCGATCACAAAAAATCCGTGTAAAAAACATATAAGATTATATTCATTTATCAATTTTTTATATCAATTAATGAAGCTTTTGCTTAAAAAGTTTATTTGGTGAAAGAAAAACTGAAGTATATTTGGTTTAACTAGTGTCAAGCGGTCTTTTTTTTTTAAATCGATTTTTGAAGGTTTGTTAAGCCGGTGAAAAACAAAAAGTTTATAATTTGATTTAACTTGAATCATTTTTACTCGGTTTATCTCCAGAAGTATGATTATCGGTTTGGGGGATGATGACTGATCTTAAGAGATTGGTTGTTAATCAACGCCCACCTGTCTAATTCTCATTACAATGATTTTAAAGTTTTTTCTTGGAATTAACCGATAAGTTTCTGCATAAAATTTCTTTTTTTAACAAAACTAACAATATTACGTCGGAATAAATTAAATAAAAGTTTTATTTTAGAAAGATAAATTGAAAATATAATTTTAAAAGCATCATGAATTTTGTTTTAAAATGTAAACACATTAAAGTTATTATTGCTGACTGGGAATCGAGTTAAAATTAAGTCAGCCTGTAAAAAGTTTTACGCTTTTTTAAATATTTTACATTTTCGACTATAAACTTTTGAGAGAATTGTTAAAAAGATTGAAAGTTTTTCTACAATAATTTAAAACTTGAACACAAACTGTTGGTATGAAAAATAAAGTCAAAAAGTCTAATTTTTAATATCCTTAGGTGGTTTCCTTTACAAGATCCAAGTAATTTATTTCAGTATAGTAGTTTATTACAAGGTCGAAGCTGTAGAGTATAAATTGCACAAGATTTAGAAATAAAGTTGTCTTTTTTTGGGTACAATTGATTAACTTAACGCCTAAAACTTACTAGTAAACTGATTTTTCGACGTACCAAAAAGATTTTTGGATACAATGTAAAAAACTGCTCCCTGTTCTTTGACTATTGCAAGAAGCGTTTTTGACGTTCGCAAAATTTTGCAAAAATTTTTTTGATTTTGCAGCAGTTTTTTTGCAGTGTGCATAACAAAACTAATATATTCTGCTCAGTTATATTTGTTGTGTTTCGTATTCTTGATTGGGTAGTCCAAAACAATGGTTAGGGCAATCATCGCAGAAAATTGTCTCGTCCCTTATCCCCAAATATTTTGGTGTAGTACGCCTATGACTACGATCTACAAAACATATTCACAGTTTACATTCTTTAAAAACGGACAGAAAAATATTTTACAAAATTATGGATTAAACCAAACCCGAATCGAAAATTCCTATTAACCGATAACCGCTAATTTTTTTTAACCCTAACAGGGATTAAACCGGAACCGAACTCATAAAAATAAAATTTGCTAAACCTGAACCAAAACTGAAACATTATTTTGAAAGGTTCAATACCCTAGTTAAAACAAACTGTAAAATTTTCGATTTGAAGATTATGTTTTATTACTTTTAAAATTTATTTTTTTGATGAAATATAGTGAGCTTTGAACTGGACCCATATGGATCACTTTAAGACCCATATGGACACTATCGTTTGTTTGTTTCCATTTTATGAACATGAAGAGCTTTTTGTAAATGTAGATAATTGCGTAAAGGATGAAAAAAATGTGAATCTTGATGCAATAGAAACGATGAGGAATCATTCTGCCACCGAAAGAATCACTTGTCCCAACTCTCACCAATATAATTTTAACACTACCAGCACATACAATATAACAGCACACACTACAATATAATTTTAATACTATAAGAATCAAGTTGTCAAAAATAGATTTTACTTAACTTTCGTCGCTGTTGCGTCTTTAGTGAAGATACTGTGGCGAGCTATTCTATTTGTGATGTTTTATATTGGCAACATAACATTGCCACGCACCGTGACTACGCTATGCGAACATGTGCTTTATTCGAAATATAACGAGTTGAGAAGCAGACGCGTGTTGGTTGTTATAAATTATAAGTTGAGATTAGTTAAGGTTAAATAAAAGTTAAACGAGACAAGAACACTATATTGGTGACCCCGTTATATTGAATACGTTGGCTTTCACCAGCGCGTTATCAACCTTAGCCTAGACAATAAGTACCGGTAACTAAGCTTAGTCATGTCTCTGGAAAATGAAACGCTGCAAAAATTAGCTGAAGCGATTTCAAATCTCAACGCTACTGCGACAACAGCTACCGTGCCTCAGGCACCCGAAGTACAGGCAGTTTCAGTGAAGCTACCAGGGTTTTGGCCAGATGACCCAGAAGTATGGTTTATCCGCGTCGAGGCACAGCTGAGATCAAGGGCTATTACACAAGATCAGACAAGGTTTGATTATGTAGTTGCGGCGCTAGATAACCGGGCAATTGTTGAGATTAAGGCTGTGTTGATTAATCCCCCACAACAAGAAAAATACAACACAATTAAAAAGACACTGCTGTCAGCATTTGGAAAAACACAAGCACAAAAAGATGCTGAGCTACTGAATATTTCGGGATTAGGTGATAGGAAACCTACAGCGCTGCTGCGACACCTAGAATCTCTCAATAATGATGCTGCCACTTTACGACGAGCGTTTTTCTTAGCTCAGCTCCCAACTCAAGTACGTGCCATTTTAGCATTAAAAGAAATTGACGATATTAGTGAGCTAGCTAATGCGGCTGATAGGATTATGGAGGCTAGTCAACTTACCCCTACAAATTCGACGGCGGCCGCTGTTCATGCACCAAAACTTAAAAGCCAAGCTGTGACTTCCAAGCTGCAAAGGCCAGTTTCAAGCACCCAGTTTATTTGCTTTTACCATCAACGATTTGGAACAGAGGCTCGTAACTGTCGTCCCGGATGCAAATTTGCGCAACTACTAAACCCATCGTCTTCCCACAACAGCAATCTTGCAACCCAGGGAAACGTAAAGGCCGGTTGTCGATAAATACGGCGGCCGGCGACTTTGGATCAAGCACCCTGTCAGTGTGGGATAGACACACTAGTACTTCCTTTTTAGTTGACACTGGAGCTGATGTCAGCGTCTTTCCAGCATCTGCAGCTGACAAGCATACCCGGGCTCCTTCTGGCACTCTCACAGCAGCCAATGGATCCAAGATCAAAACATGTGGACAACGAACCCTCACCTTTAATCTTGGCAAGGGACGCACTTACCAACAAGACTTCTATGTAGCAGATGTTACACGCCCTATTCTTGGTGCAAATTTTTTCATCGCTCATAATGTCGCAATCGATCTTCGTGGCCGCCGCCTTATCGATTTTAATCATGGAGACACCTTCTCCACAATGTCAGAGCCGAATGCCAACATTCTTTCAGGTTTATCATTAGCTCCCTCAAACAGCTTTGAAAAACTCTTGCAAAAGTTTCCAGACATACAGACACCCCATTTTGAACCACAGATGAACAAACATGGAGTTGAACTTTATATCATTACTGAATCTCCACCCACTCATTCACGACCTCGTCGTCTTCCGGCCGATAAACTGTCAGTAGCTAAGGATGAATTCCAGAAACTGGAGCAAGCTGGAATTGTTCGTCGTTCCAACTCGCCTTGGTCATCTCCCCTACATATCGTGCCCAAAGCATCTGGAGGTTGGAGGCCATGTGGCGACTACCGACAGCTCAATGCCGCTACAGTAGATGACAGGTACCCCTTACCCCACATTCAGGATTTCAACAGTCAGTTAGCGGGCTCCAAAATTTTTTCTAAAATAGATCTTGTCCGAGGATACTACCAAATCCCTATGGCAACTGACTCCATCCCTAAAACCGCAATTGCAACCCCTTTCGGACTGTGGGAGTTTCTTCGAATGCCATTTGGTCTGAAAAATGCAGCTCAGACCTTTCAACGGCTAATGGACGGAATTTTTCAACAACTCCCATTTGTCTTTGTATATCTAGATGATATTCTTGTGACCAGCAAATCAAAAACTCAACATCTCACACACTTAGAACAAGTATTCCAACTACTTGCCAATAATGGTTTAGTGATCAACAAGACAAAATGCCTTTTTGGAGTAACGGAACTTGAATATCTTGGTCATTTGGTAACTACCAGTGGCATCCTTCCTTTAAACAGCCGAATTGACACCATACGAAACTTTCCAACTCCAGAAAATCGCCCTACTCTTCAGCGCTTTTTGGGCATGATTAACTATTATCACCGTTTTTTGCCTGACATTGCACCCAAACTTGCACCGTTACACGCAGCCTCAGCAGGACGTGGCAAAGCCATCACCTGGACACCAGAGTGCCAAACAGCATTCGAAAAAGCTAAATCGGCACTAGCACAAGCCACTTTACTTCATCATCCCAAACCCGATGCAACTACAAGCATCACAGTGGATGCTTCAGATGTGGCTATAGGTGCGCAGTTAGAACAATTGCAGCAAGGCAAGTGGGTTCCACTTGCATTTTACTCGAGAAAACTTTCTTCTGCTGAAAAAAACTATAGCGCCTTCGATCGTGAGTTGCTCGCTGCATATAGTGCAATTCGGCACTTTCGACATTTTGTTGAGGCTAAACCATTTACCACCTATACCGATCACAAGCCATTGGTATTCGCACTTACAAACACCGCAGAACGTTCCCCACGGCAAGCTCGTCACTTGTCTTTTATTGCTGAATTCTCAACTGATATTCAGTATATCAAAGGCAAACACAACAAAGTGGCAGATACTCTATCTCGTATTAATGCTGCTACGCTACCATTAATCGACTTTAGGCAACTGGCTGCTAATCAGCTGTCATCACCTGAAATAGAAGCATATAGAACTGCTATTTCAAGCCTTAAACTCCAAGACGTGAAGTATCATGATGTAACGCTTTTGTGTGATGTCTCCCTTGGCAAACCCCGACCTATTCTTCCCCAAGAATGGACTTTTCGAATATTCAATGCAATTCATGGATTATCACATAGTGGGCCCAAACCAACCCAGAGAGCCATCGCTGAGAGATTTGTTTGGCATGGACTTAAAAAAGACATAAAACGCTGGTGTAAAGCTTGCCACAACTGCCAGTCAGCCAAAATACACAAACATACAAAAGCTCCCTTGGTCCAATGCAATACTCCCAATGGTCGCTTTCGAAGCCTTCATATTGACTTAGTGGGCCCGCTTTCCCCCAGTGAAGGGATGAATTATTTGCTGACTGTTATTGACCGTTTTACTCGTTGGCCAGAAGCAATCCCAATACCAGACTCTAAAACTTCCACTTGCGTCAAAGCTCTCATCCGACACTGGATTTCTCGCTTTGGTGTTCCAGAAGGCATTACGACCGACCGCGGGCCTCAATTCACTTCTTCTCTATGGTCAGAACTTGGAAAACTCTTAGGACTCAAGCTACACAATACAACTGCTTATCATCCCCAGGCCAACGGCATGGTAGAGAGACTACATAGACAACTAAAGACTGCACTCAAAGCACGAACAACTGACCCTTACTGGATGGATCATCTTCCATTTGTACTTCTTGGCTTGCGGGTAGCATGGCGAGAAAACCCAAATTGTTCACCGGCAGAGTTGGTATATGGATCAAGTTTGAGAATACCTGGTGAATTCATCGACACTCAAAACAACCGACAATGTGAACCTACCTCTCAGTTTTTGCGAGACTTACAGCATGCCATGCATTCTGCTATACCACCACCAACCATGTATCACACGACACCACAACAACATCTTCCACCCAATTTGGCACAATCTGGATATGTTTATGTGCGTGTAGACAGTCATCGATCACCATTACAACGCCCTTAAGAAGGACCATTTCGCATAATTGCCACATCGGACAAATATTTTACGTTGGACATTAACGGACGATCAGACAAAGTTTCAGTAGACCGTCTCAAGCCAGCATACATCTTGCCAAATCCGAACAACACTAACAATTCTGCCATACCACAGACTCCTCCCGAACGATACACACAAGACGAGATGTTGCGTACACGCAGTGGCCGAATGGTAGGACCACCGCCACATTTAGCAACAGACTATGTTACAACAATCACATCACCGGAGATGATGCATTGCTGGGGGGAGCATTGTGGCGAGCTATTCTATTTGTGATGTTTTATATTGGCAACATAACATTGCCACGCAACGTGACTACGCTATGCGAACATGTGCTTTATTCGAAATATAACGAGTTGAGAAGCAGACGCGTGTTGGTTGTTATAAATTATAAGTTGAGATTAGGGTAGACTGGGGTAAAGAAGCCGACTGGGGTAAAAAGACTTTTTGTTTTAAAATTGAAAAGCTTCTAAAAAATAAAAAAATACTTTCACCATGTGGTGACAAGCATTGTGGGTAATCTTAAACCACTAATTAGATTAAGCCCAACTCGTGTAGTAGAAGTTTCAAAAGTAGTTTGTGTTTTCATAGGTTTCATTATAATTTTTTTTATTGCTGATGAGAGCATAGCAGGATTTATAGAAAAAGATATTTGTGAACAATATATTTTTTTCGAAGATAGTAGTTTCTAGAGGATATGGTAACTTTAGTTTTTTGCTTACAAGTAAGACTTGAGAAAAATTTTAAATTTTCAAAATGTCCACCTTCTGGGTAAAAAGCCTACTTTGTATATGGGGTAAAATGCTCGCCCTAGGCTTTTTGCCCCAATTATCAAAAAATGTCAACAAAGCATATTGTAATGAAATTCTGTTTAGATTACGTATATTGGTAATGCCAAGAAGTTTTAAAAAGATGCTCTACTGAATTTTTCTAAGCTATAGGCTGCTAAAATAAGCAAACCGTAAAAATACATATTTTTGTGGCTTAATTATTTCTTGATTTTTTTGTTGAATAATTTAGATTCTTTTTATGTTTTACCACTTTTATATTCATATCCAATCAACCCTTTCACAGCTATAAGGCTTTAAGAAGGCTATAGTGACATAATCTATAAGTTAAGTGATAGCATTTAACTACAATTTTTAGCAAACAAATGGCTGTATACATTCTTTTTTTCATTTTAATATTTTGTTATGTGTAGCATTTTAAAATTTTAATTGTGATTGTTTAAAATAATTTTTTGCAATGCCTCGTTTCTACATTTGTAAAACTAGCCGAGCATCATATACTTCTGATGACTTAAAAAGAGCTATTGCTGACGTTAAAAGTGGGGCTGCTTTATTGCCAACAGCAAAAAAATATGGCATAGCAGCAAGAACGCTGAGAAGACATAAAAATAATCAAGTGGCAAATCCAGGACATGTACAATTAGGTAGATTTCGGCCTGACATTAATGCAGAGTATGAAGCCCAACTTGTTTCAATAATTCAGGACATGGAAAAAAATTGTTTGGTTTGACCACTAAAGATGTTCGACGTCTTGCTTTTGATTTTGCAACTCAAATGAATATAAAACATAGATTTAATACTAACATGAAAATGGCTGGTCCTGATTGGCTTCAAGGGTTTCTTTCACGTCATCCGCAATTGTCTATTCGCAAGCCACAGCCAACTAACATAGCACGGGCTATTGGTTTCAACAAAGAACAAGTTGAACACTTTTTTAAAATTTTCCAAAGCATTTTAACCAGATACAGTTACAGTCCCATAAGAGTATGGAACATGGATGAAACAGAAATATCTAATGTTCATAAACCAGCTAATATCATTGCCACTAAAGGTGCTAAAGCAGTCGGTAAAATGACCAGTGGCGAAAAAGGTAAAACTGTCACTGTAATATGTGCAACAAATGCGGTGGGCACTTATATACCACCTATGTTTATTTTTCCAAGAAAGTGTATGGTGGAGTTACTAATGCACAATGCTCCCACTGGGGCTCTTGGCCATTGCACTGAAAGTGGGTGGACTGACGAACAAAGCTTCTTGAAATGGCTGAAGCACTTTACCACCATTGCTAAACCTTCAAAAGAAGAAAAGCACATTATTATTTTAGGCGGTCATCACAGTCACAAAACGCTTGAAGCTGTTAAATATACTTAATTAAATGGCATTGAACTACTCACACTGCCTCTCCACTGCACCCATCGAATGCAGCCATTGGATCGGGCATTTTTTAAGCCCTTAAAAAGTGCTTATAATGCAGCAGCCGACATTTGGTTGATTGCTAACTATGGTAAACGAATAAGTTTTTATGACGTTGCAGAAATTTTTGCCACTGCTTACAATAAAACAGCATCTGTTGAAAAATCTGTAAATGGATTTCGAGCATGTGGACTATGGCCTTACAATGATGCGGTTTTTTCTGATGAAGATTTTGCAGCAGCTAATGCTTTAGCTAGTGGTTTAGGCACCCTTTGTCCAGAAAAATTTCCGTCTATTAAAAAAAGACAGAAGCCTGCAGAAAAAGTTAACCAATCTATGAATGAAAATGACATTAGTAACTCCACCCTCAGGCCTATAAGAGTCCACTCACAAGTTCCAACGGCAAACAGCAGTGTCAGCAATCAGAAGGATGTGCCATCGACTTCAATATCTGTCGAAACATTGTCGATGAAAAAAGATATCGAAACTGCAAAAAGTGTTTTAAAGGAGCTGTGCCGTTCTAACAGTGTAAACCCAACCAAAAAGCAATTGCAGAAACGTTCATCTGAACGATCGCAACACATTACATCATCGCCGTATAAAGTAGTTTTGAAAAAGAAAAAGCTCACAGCAAATAAGAAAAAGATTCCATCTAAATTTCCAAAAAAAAAGCCAAGAAAATTGTTTTACAATTTTCACAATGAAGAATGGACTTGTTTAGTGTGTTGTGAGCCATACGCCAACAGCAGACCAAGAGAAAAATGGGTCCAGTGTAGTTCTTGCAAGCAATGGGCCCACGAGGAATGCACACCTGGAGAACTGTTTTATACATGCCAAAACTGCATTTAAGATGATTTAAATACTGCTTGTGAGAAAGAAGATTGAAATTATGATATAATTTTTGTGCTTGCTGATTCATGGCTTTTGTTTTGCTGCAATTTAATGATGCTGGGGTCGGCTGTTTTGGGTAACGCATGCAATCACTTTGTTTCTTTGTCTGCAGTTTTGTGACTTTTCGCATAATGTTGATTTCTCACATTTTTCTTTTGCTAATGCACTAATCACGTTTGAAAATATTTCTTGTTTGTATCACAAATTCTTAAGTTAACCCTATATGACCCATTGTCCTTCATAAAGGAAATTAGAAATGAATGGGTTCAAATTATTATATCCAAAAAGATTCGCTTAATTTTTGAGTAAAAGTATACAGTAAAGATCCTATTTAATGCTGTATGATCATAGATTTGAATGATATTTCGCTCAATCACCTGTCACGTGTTATTTAATTTAGATGACAACAAGAAAGTGCCTTATTCGGTTGCAACGATGAAATAAATTGGGTCATAAAGGGTTAAGTTTGAAATATTTGGAATAAAAAGATTTTCTTAATTACTTGCAGTTTTCATGGGGTATAAAGCCCACCTATGGGGTTTTTGCCCATTACAAGGGGTAAAACGCTCAATTTTAATTTTTTTTTATTTTTTTATTAATTGCTTAGTATTATAAATATTAGTGCTGTAACACTGTTTTTTGTCTTGATTAGATTCTTTTACACATTTTGAGGCATAATGTTCTGGAATACATAAACCATGTAAAAAATTATGGGCATTTGTTCTTAGGGTAGGCTCTTTACCCCAGTCTACCCTAGTTAAGGTTAAATAAAAGTTAAACGAGACAAGAACACTATAATATTAGGATAATTTTCTCTGCTTGGTGGTCTTAGCAAGCATCTCTCATTATCAGTCACATCTCTACATGTATTTATAAACTAAAGCACAAATAAGCCTCCTACCAGACAACATCAATTTGGCATCCCCAAACACTTAAAAATCTCCGATAAGAAGTCGGGCAGCTCTCTAAATTTAAGAATGGGTTTATTCTTTGACAGTGTCCTACGTATACTGCCTCCGATGTTGTCCTGCAAGTCAGAAGGAAAGATAAGAAATAAAAACAAAAACACATCTTTAAACTACAGAAAGCATTGTAAGCAGCGTGGCCGAGCGGTAAGATGGCGAATGTGATCGACACGGTAACTGTTCAAAACCTACTCTCGGTTCATTCTGTTGTTGTCTTGGAAAAGACACTTTCGTTTACTTGGTGGTCCTAGCGTTATGAATTTCAATAAAACTGAAAAACAAATAAAAAAATTTTAAAGGGAAATCAATAACAGTTGACGCCTATAAAATTATCGAAGTAATTCGTTGATTGTTGATCTAGGCGTAACGGCTTTGTTGTTGTCGGGTTAGTTTCAGAGAATCCATCGCAAATATTTTCTTGATTAATTGTTATCTAGATGAGGCTTTAAGCCTGTCGTTCTCAACCTTTTTCCGTCTGCGGCACATTTTCAGACTTTTTCGAAATTCGCGGCACTCTTTTACGAAATTTCTTGATTTTTGTCCCTAAAAAGTAGTGTTTTCTAAAAAAGATTGCGGAACAATAAAATAATATTTCTTAAAAAGTTTTGCGGCGCACTTGAAAATCTATCGCGACACATAGGTTGAAAAACACTGGTTTTAACTATTCATTAGTTTTTACTTAAAAATAAGAGCAATTATACATAAATTTAAATTCTCACATGATTGTTTATGATCTCATAGTGATTCCAACTTGTCAATCATAAAACAAAGTGGAAATCTTTTAAGTTTCAGTTTATTGAATGACCTTGCTTGTCGTATAAACTGTAAGCGGTTTTTTTTCTTTCGATATGATCTGCAAGGGTTGCAGTCATTGCATTTTGACCTTGCTGCTCTTGAATTGCTGGATTGTGCGCCCGAAAAACCTTCCGGTCACAATAGAGTGTCGGGAAACGCTTTTTATCAAAATACCTACAATCGGGTATCAAGGTTACTCAAACGCAATCATCGACTGCTCTAAAATAAACGTCTCCCAGCCACAGGGGGGAAGACTGGGAACGTTTAATGGCCCAGGAAGTTTGGAGAAGCTTTTCCGACAAGCAAGACGTACGAAAAGAGGTGTTGTAATGAAGTTACTTGTTTCTATTTAAAACAATTTCTTCTCTTGATTTAAATCTTTTTCTTTTAGACTAAATCACTTGAACACATAAATATAAAAGCATGGAGGGCTCGGCACCCAACATGGTACTTGCACGACACGATTTTAAGTTTCAGCACAATGCTTTTGATATATGTTGGGTTACTATATATGTGCGACACAGAAGGGGATGCTCGTTATAGCGTTCAAAACCAAGTGTAAATCCAATAAAAAAGTCTTTACCACAAATTTTTGGTCGCTTCTTGACACTTTAGATAAGGGATTTTTGAGCAGGTTCCATAAAAAATTGTAGGGGGGTTAAAAAGGGAGAAAAATTTAAACTGGGGTCCACAAGATAACTTAGGCAGCCTGAAAGAAAACGAGCGCCAGAAGGCATAAGAGAAGATCAAAGCGAGATGTACAAATACACCGTTGTGCCACAACAAAGTAAAAACCTTTTTTTGGCCTTCACAACTCTGAGCAAGAAAATGTTTGAAATTATCAATGTCGAGTAAACTTTCACTAAATTCAACTAATTTTTAGAAAATTGTTAACTAAATTCCAGAAAAAATTTATTTATTTGCCTGGAAAAGAAAGCGAAGACTAAAAAAGCCATCATTTCAATCGCCCCTAATCATTATCTCGATAACCTTTTTTGGTCTTTATTTTTGCGCCCAAATTTTTTTTGGTTTTTATTCAGTTTTTCAGAAAATATTTTATGTATAATCTGAGCTTTTCGATTGCCCTCTCTCGTTTCCGGCGCCCCTATTGAGCGCTGATTATGTCGAAGATTTAAAGATGGTAACAAAAGGAAATTATGAATAAAAAATTCTAGAACAAAATAGAACAAAATACCGGTACACCGGGACAAGAGTTTAAAACCAGGAGTCTCCCGGGTAAAATGGATATGATTGGAGCTAAATCTATGCATCAACTGCAGGGAAATATGTTTTTCTAATATTTTAAGGCAATAGATTACTACTTTCATTCGGGAAAGCAACTTCCTGAAACAAACTGCACCTTTTGCAAAAAGCTCAAAGGTTTAAATATTTAAAAAAATTTCTTTCAGAGAGCTGTTCCCTTCCGAGAGAAAGTTAATCTTCTCATAGTGCAGGGGTTCTCAACCAGTTTATGAAAAACAATTAAAAAATTTGATTTATTTTGGTAAATCTTATTTTTTTAGAGATCACTATAATTTTGGGACGAAAATCGAAAAATCAAAGACAGATTCCAAGTGATCCTTTTTTTTGGGAGGGGGATTTAATTTTGAATATCGGTAAAAGGGTGTCCATAAAATTAAAAAGGTTGAGAACAACTGTCGTAGTAAGTAATTGAAAGGGGGTGAACAAGCTATAAGGTCTGATAGGATTATGCAAAAAAAATAAATTGAGACGAGGAAGCAGTAAAATTGTGGAAGAATTAATCAACATTTGTTTAATATGTACCGATGTGTGGCGCCTCTGATGATCCTAAAGTTACACATAATGAACAAGCTCGCAAATATACCGATAAATACTGTACTAAACATACACTATAATAAAAATGGGTAAAACAAAAGGACCTTTTTGATTCTTAATTGGTTTTGTCTTGACTCGTTTATTCTAAATCCGTGATCCTCACCTTATGCTTATTATTTTATCGACCGTAGCCTTCTGTATTTCCCATAATATTAATCGTGTGAAATTTCGAATTATCGCAATTTAAGTTCCCAATTTTGTGCAACAGCGTTTCTGAGTTCCACGGCCACTAATTTAGAGCTTCGTGTATTTTCGCTCAACTTTGCTATAAATAGTGACTTGGCTGTGCTGCTCCAAAGAGAGGCGACAAAAATTCTGTACGACGTAGTGAGAGTTGTTCTTTATTCTTTACAATATGATTAATTAATTTGATTAAATAATTCGATTGCTTCTATTTGAATAAGCTTTGTTTTCGACTTTAAAATTATAATAAACAATAAAACCGCTTAACTTGTAATATTGGGGTTAGTTTTCCAAAATTAAAACCTAATCCTAACATTTGTTGACTTCTACATAATTTAAATGATTTGAACCGATGCCAAATTTGATAGCGAGGATTCATCGCACGACCGGGTCTAGTAATTTTTTTGTCGGAAAGTTACGCAACGGAAAAGTAGGATCCCATCGGTCGATCTCGAATGAGTCGGAGTTTGCTTCGTTGGATGGATCTGTATATTAAAAATCGTTTTGATTTGGCAGTCGCCGTACGTACTTCGTCACAGTTGCCGCAGGTGTTGAAGTTGATTTTTGTCCACTTGAAAAAAAGTCATTAATATTTTTAATATTAGTTTTGTGATCATTTACAAGTCGATAGTTTAAACCAGTGGTTTGTAGAACCGAAAGTGATATGGCCAAAAAAACTCATCTCTAAGCTTTTCGTCCGACACTCGTCAGGAGATAAACGTCAGAATGAAGGGAAAAAAAATTAAATTGATTGTCTAATAAAACTGAACGAAGATGATTGGATGTTTGAGAAAAGCGTCAAAGCGCAAGAGTTTCAAGTTGTAAACAAATTCTTTTTGGCGGCATAAATTTGGCTTACATGATTTGATGTAAACAGCTTTTAAAGCAGGTAAAGGAAAAGACGAACGATCAGATAAAAGAATAGTAAATTTTTTATCACTGTAATTTTTGGCGGACTTAGGATTATCTAAAAGATGTTGACCAATCGCGGATACATTAAACATGACTGGGGTTGAAAATTTGCTAAAACGAGTGGAGGTGTTGCGAGAGTTTGGAACTTGGTCTGTTCTAATAAATTTTGGCACGTCTTGATGAATTCTGTCCTTTAGTCGTTGAGATGTGCGGCCTACGTACCGACTATCACCGTGGCACGAAAACTTATAAACTTAATTTCTTATGCGAAGCAGGCAATACGTCTTTTTTGATTGCAGGAAGAAGTGAGCTAGACGTAAAAATAACACGTTGTTCTGCTGCAAAGAAGCATTTTTCCAATCTGGCTTCGATTTTACTTTCATGTCTAACCGAAAGAGTTCCCAACCAGGACAGATAAAGATATACAGGGCATTTCTTTACCTATGTGAAATAGGTGATGTAAAATGTTTCAACTTACGGGCAATTGTTTTCTCAATGATGTGGTCGGCGTAGCCATTCATGAGCAGCATTGAAAAATTTTTTTTTAATTTAGCTTGCAGTGTAACGTCTGAGCAGATCATTAAGGCTTGATGTACAAGAGTGGAAATTAAACTGATTTTCCTTTTTCCAGGATTGAAGGATTTTTAATTCATGTAGGCTAATTGTCCTATAAATATTGGTCTACGGTAGCAGATAAAATAAGTTTAGAGCCCATCTTTTCCACCTGTACATCAAGAAAAGGAAGAGATTGATTAACTTTTTTTTTTCAATTGTAAACGGCAAAGGAAGGGTTCAAGAAATTTAATTGATAAAGAAATTCATTGCAATCATTTTCACTATAAAAAATAGCAAAAGTATCGTCCACCTAGTAATAGTACATTGATAGTTTCTTTACTTATCCAAATAATAATGATTCATAATAACCGACAAAAATGTTGGCCAGCGCAAGACCCAAGGGGGAGTCTTAACTACACCATCTATTTTTTAGTAAATGACTTTGTTAAAATTAAATTCCACAGATGTAGTTACTGTTTTCATGAGTTCAATAAATACTTCACGCGGAAAAGACGGAGCTTTAAGGTCACTGCCATAAAGGGCGTGAGCACAAATATTAATGGTCTCTCCCAGGGAAACATTATGAAAGAGTTGAATAGGGGAGACCGGGTCTGGTTGTCACAAATTTCTAACTTTATAATCTAGCGAATAGTTGGTCAATTTTCTTTCTTTTTTTTTTTGGTTTTTTTCTTTATCAGTCTTCAGCTATAACTTTAGAGCATTTGTTTGGTTCTTCATAATAAACATGTTTTTGGACGCTTTTAAAACTGTCAAAAAAGTGTGACAACCTGGACAAATCTGTCCTAGTTGTCACAAGCATTGGGAAAAGATGTCATAGCTATTTATGAATTAACACTCACTCATATGCTTTTAAATTTTGCTCTACCCCTAGATTAAACGAATAATTTATTGATAAAAAACAATACAAAAATATTATATACACGTCAAGTAAAAATAGCACCGTATTTCTTATCCAGTTAGCTGTTTAGAAAAATGATTTATTTTTGCTTCCCGGTCAAGCGCCAGATACAATTAGAAAAGGTTAGAGTTACAGTATCTGTGTTTCAGGAACGATAAGTAACCAAGGTAGGCACACAATCTACAGATTTAGTTGCACATTAAAACATGGGGATTTCAAAGTAGGTCTCATTTATTGTAACCAAAGCCGTACCTGGCGGGGAGTAGGGGGGCAATTTCCCCCCAAATTCCCAAAATTAAAACTTTTTGGGCAGTGACAAAAAATATTTGGGCAAAACCAAAATTTTTTGGGCAGTGATATAAAAAATTTGGGCAAAATCTTGAATTTTAGGGCAGCGACAATGATAAATTGCAAAAAATAGTTACCAAATTTAGGTGAAGACCTTTTTTTTATTTTAGAAAACACCTTGATTTTGGGACAAAAATTAGAAAATGTGAGACTGATTTCAAGTGAAGACCTTTTTATTTTAGAGAACGCTATGATTTGAGGATGAAATTTGGTCTTCGTCCGAGAACCTTGGACAATTTTTTTGTCCTAACCGTAAAGTACCAGAAATTATGATTTGGAAAAATGTCACAGAATTTGGGCAAAACTTCATTGCCCCCCAAATGTTTTGGGCTGGTACGCCCATAATTGTGATAAATTGGTGTCTAATTTCTGCTTTTAATCTTTACATGAATAAAACAGCTGTTAGGCATATTAGGCTTATATAAACTTAACATTTCGACGTAAGGTGATAAGCTATGTTCTTTAAAATACACCGTAACAAGAAAATTAAACAGTTGTTTAGCATGGGATTGGTCGTCACAATGTGACAAGCTTCACTGGTTTTCTTGTGACAACTTATACAGACCTACAGTTTTGAATTTGATTAAATGTATTTTGAAAACTGCCCTACCAGCTAAATAAAAACTTGTTTTACAAAAATGCGAATGTTTTTACGCTTCCAACGACATATAGATGTTGACAATAGCTTACGTCTACCCTAGTTACTTCTATCTTTTCTTGAACAAAACCAAAAAATTTTGAATTTTTAGCAAAATTTAATATTTTTAACTTTATTCGAACTGCGCTTACTTAATCAAAGTCAAACTACATCTGGCAAACAAAGAGGTGAAGACACGTCATTTAACATTAAACTGATTATTGCACAAGGTTGCAAAATAGGGGAGACCGGGTCTTGTTGTCCTCTGTCCTGGTTGTCGTATTTAATTTTTTGAGTATTTCGCAACCTTGTGCAATAATCACTTTAATGTTAAATCACGTGTCTTTACCTCTTTATTTGCCAGATGAAGTACTTTAACTTTGATTGAGTAAGCACAGTTTGAATAAAGTTTAAAATACTAATTTTTGCTAAAAATTCAAAAATTTTTTGTTTTTGTTTAAGAAAGGATAGAAGCAACTAGGATAGACATATTATCAACATCGATATGTCGTTGGAGGCGTAAAAACATTGGCACTTTTGTAGAACAAGTCTTTATTTAGCTGGTACTACAGTTTTTGAATTAGGTTTACTCGAATTCAAGATGGCAGGTCTGTACAGGTTGTCACAAAAAAAAAAGTGAAGGTTGTCACACTGTGAAAACCAAACCCATGTTAAACAAACTGTTTAATTACCTTGTTTTGGTGTGTTTTTAAAAATGTAGCTCATCACGGTATGCTGAAATGTTAAATTTATATAAGTCCAATATGCCTAACAGCTGTTTTATTAAAGTAAAGACTAAAAGCAGAAATTAGAGACCAATTTATTAAAATAAGTGTAGGCCTACTTTGAAATCCCCACTTTTTAACATTGGCAGCAAAAAAATTGTTAAATTCTAGCACTCCGTCTTTGCTATTAAAATAGTGTTTGCTTCATTGAGAAACGTTGAAGCATATTTACAGCTTGGGAGATTTGAGACATCAAATGAAGTTTTTTCCAAAAATAAATTATTGTTCTTGCTGGTTTACTTTTGAGATATAGGCCAACCAAGAATAACTCCAAAATTTAACACGCACAAAACCGATAATTGTAAAAATATTTTAAATTTCCAGTGAGAATACCGTGTTTTCATTTTTCTGTTTAGAAAAGTTATATATATATATATATATATATAATACAAAATTTATTCAATCACTGTTTAAAAACCACAACAGTCTGTTTCACTCTTAGAATCGTCAGGTGGTTACTAGAAAATTCAAAATATAGTTATTAGTGGTAAAAAAAAGCATGTGGAATAAATGATATGTAGTTAAATTAAGCAAACAATACGATTCCTATGACGTTATAGAAGAAAAAACAACTCAAAATATAGTAAATGCAAATATAGAGGTTTGCATTCATTTGAAGGTGAGGGAAGGCGAGTTGGGTATGCAGTGAAAGATATAAAAGGAAAGAAAAATCAAAAAAATACTCTAAAGTTATAGCTGAAGACTTTAAGTAAAAAAAAAAACAAAAAAAAATTTTTGAAAATCGACCAACTATTCGCTAGATTAAAAAGTTTGAAATTTGTGTCAACCAGACCCAGTCTCCCCTATATCGAAAGATCCCTTTATGAGCAAATGTACACGTAGCTCTCAAGTCTAAATTACTGACCGTGGGACTCAAAAACACCGTCGAACAAAATCAAGAATTCAAAATGCGACAATTCAAAATTTTACACGAATACAACTGGGTACGATTGATAAAACAATAGGTGGCCATGCTATAACTAACCATTTGGCGTACGCAAATCACAACAGTTTTTCAATTTTCCAAACCGCTGTAAATGCTTCTTTTGCAAAAATTTGCTTTTCCGTCTACAAGTCCGACGCATTTTTGTTGTTTTCAGGTAGCGCCGACAGGTACTTGGTTAGCATGCGACGCGTCGACATGTCGCGGTCTTTTCATTGGGGTTTTTTCAATAAACCTGTCGTACCACTAAAGTTTTGGAAAAATTCAACTCCTCCTAACTCAACCAAGTACAACAACTGTGGGATCATTGTGGTGAAGGATGAGGGGGTAGAGCTAGATGCGGAAGAGTGCAGCGGAAGGAAGACAAACGGTTACATTTGCCAGAGTGAGTATTTTTGTTTAATTGTTTGTGAATGTTAACACGACAATGGCGTACGAAACGAGAAAACTTTCTTTACGTTTGACTTGGAAAAGGTCACAATTACGACCTTTTATCTTTTTCTTTCTAAAAACGATCTTTAAGTTAAAATGTTGAAAGGAAGACAAAAAAAATAAAGATCTATTTTTGGCTTTCACAAAAAAAAACGCTTTTTTTCTTTGAATCGTGACAAAATTAGAATTTATTGCAACCTAACTAAATTAATCTTTCAATTTTTTTAAATTTTTTTCATTGCGTTTTAGTAGCAAGTTTTAATCAAATAAAACAATTTTTAAGCAATTAAACTTTTTATTCTTCATTTCACCTCCATATTTATCTTTTTGACTCGCAAGAAAGCGACGGAGGCGCGAATACATAGGGAAAGCAATTACCCCAACCTGCTTCCGGAGATGCCAAAATATTGCTGTCCGCTTGGAATTTCAATAGTCATTTTTTAATTGTAAAAGGCTGAAATTTAGAACTGCTTATCATGACCATCAAGCAGGGGAAAGCGCTGTAAAGTGTCTTTCCCAAGGGCACAACAAAATGAAAACAACGCGAAAAAGTTTTGAACCCAGACTATGTTGATCACAATCACGGCGCTCCTAACCACGCAACCGCACTGTCAATATTCGTCCAAATAATATCGAACTTTGCTCCAAGTAAATTCAGCACTTAAGTCAAATGGGGGGCAATGTAAGCATCAGGAGACTTGAAGAATTGACGGTCGTTTTTCCGCTAGGGGGTGAGGTTAAAGAACAGTGGATAGTTTAAATTTGAAAAAAAATTTTGTACAATCTAGAAGATCAAAACTAACACGTAATTATTATCATCATTATCTTTTTTGTTAGTATTTATTCTTCAAACAGCACAAAAAGTTTTTTTTATTTATATTCAATAGGTTTATAAATGTGGAATGAAAGTTCAAAAAAAACGTAAGGGGGCACCCGGATTTGAACCGGGGACCTCTCGATCTGCAGTCGAATGCTCTACCACTGAGCTATACCCCCGCGGCGATACTTGAAAAACTAAACAAAACTAAATTCTGTCATGTCACCGACAACTTGGCCTATCCTAAAATCATTAAAATTGCGTTTTTGTGCTCTTTTTAGCGGTTGTTTAGTTTCACTTCCAAACAATCAAAAACATTTTCTCTGGTATTCATTTTCTTCCCCCCAGATGTGATTCGACAGCAAACCATGCGTGACGTCAGGTAGATAAGTAGTTATCGCATGAATAAACACACGTCGCAGGGCAATATTGACGAATGTAAAGGTTGCGTAATGGCTGCTCTGTCCGACAAACACTTCTCGGTAGTATTAATTTCGTATAAAAACATGCGAGGATTTTGTTTTTTCTTGGACCTGCACATCGCGGCGGGAGCACGGCGTGGCCTAACTCGGGTCCAGGTTACCCGTCATCGCCTAAAAAGCAGATGGATTAAGGGCCTACTTCTCTGTCGTTTTAATTAATGTAAAAAAATTTTAAATCTTTTTTTATGTTAAATTATTTTCATTTCATCTCTATATTTATCCTCCTGATTCGCAGAAAAGCGACGGAGGTGCTAATAGGTAGGGCCAGCAACCACCCCGACTTGCTTCCGGAGATGCCAAGATATTACAGATAAAATTTATTTTAATTTAGTTTTTGTAGTTTTATAGACAAATGACTGAAATTTAGAACTGTTTGTCAAGACTAATAAGCAGGAAAAATTCCGTTAAGTATCATCCTTGAAAAGGACTTGCACCATTCTGTTTTGAACCAATCAATTGACTATGATCAGCCATAACTTGCTGTAAAACAACTTCATCGAAATATTTTATGACAAAGTTCCGGGCGATTGCTTGCGAAACTTGTACTTGTGTTTTATTCGCAAATAAAATTTTAGAATTACTTCAATGCCAATCAAAAAAGATTGAAAAACGAAACAAAAAAAGACGATCTGGTGAGTTTAAATACATCAGTATAAAAGAGAACAGTGGCGTACGCAGAAATTTGTGAAGGGGGGGGGGGTTTGGAGCCGAAAACACGATTGCTCTAAGTGGTCCTGGAAATGGGCAAAAACTTCCAAAATTAGGCCTACATTCAAAAACAAAGTGTTATGCTTTTACGAACATCTTGCAGTAGCATGAATTTCTTTTTACCAAACCGTAAAACTAACTATTGAAAAGGCATGTGCGAGTACGCAAATTTAATTTAATTATGAAAAGAAACTTTCCAAATTAAAAGCAACATAAGCAACTCGTGTAAATGATGAGAACAAAAGGTGAAAAATCAAATGAACAAAAAAATAACCTATAAATCACAATCAAGAACCATTTCAATTATATGTATATAAAGCGTTGGTTAAGTTTTAAATTTTCTCCTTAAATTTGCTCGTTTTTCTGTTTTTTTCTATTGGCAGCCTTATTTACTTGAGTGTTAAACAAAGCGTTGAAATAAGTGTCGCAATAAATTAGAAACTTATAAGTAATAAAAATTCATTTTAAAGATAAAAACACATTTAATATTGGTTAAATAAACTTTATGGATTACTTTTTAGTTTTTGTTCTAGAATTTTGTTATCTACTAAAATTTGCAGACAATATCGGATAAACTTGATATAGTTATATAATTTATAGTAAACTTAAATATTTTATCAATATAAACTTGGAGACAGTGATGGATATTCAAAATTAGGGGACCGAGGCAAGATCCTAATCAGGATTCCCTAAAATTGGTGTTCTCTAAAAAAAAAGGTCTTCGATCTCGTATTTCCATATTTTTCTCCCAAAATCATCGTGATCTCTAAAAAAAAAGTCTTCACTGCGAATCGATCTCGTATTTCCCATTTTTCGTCCCAACTTCATAGTGATCTCTAAAAAAAATGGTCCTCAGATAAATTCGTTCTGAGATTTCCCACTTTTCGTAACAATTCATAGTGGTCTTTAAAAAAAATATGCAGCAAAATGAAACTATATGCGATATTTTTAAAAAGGGGGAGGCCGAGGCAACTGCCTCACTCGCTTCACTCAATATCCACCATTGCTTGGAGATTTTATTTTGTCAAAAAGTAATTTAGATCTTAGGGTTTACCTTGACCCAAGCCTAAAACACTCCAAGTTAGTTTTTGTGTTAAACTACTGTGGTGATTTTCCCTCTTTACGTGTCACTTTATTAGTTGCCTTTTTCTTTCATTTCTTGTGCAGTGTTGGTGACGTCATAGGTTTTGCCTTGCATGTTTCTTTTTCGTTATTTCAGTTAGTTAGCAATCATCATGGTGTCTGTTGTATTTCTGTTTGTCTTAAATTTAGTCTTTTAAAGCCTTAATAAAAGGTAATAAAGTGTGAGACCTATAACAACTACTGAACGTTGCAACAAAGCAAAATACTACTTCGTTCAGCTTAATCACTAACTTTCTTCCTTGTTTGAGTTTGTTTGTTAACGGTGGCAACCGATCTTGTTTAGAATATAGAAAATAGTTTCAAAAAACAATTAAGCTAGGTGACGACCAAATAAGTTTTTTAATTGCTATCAAATGCGCAAAATCCACGTTAGGCCTGTACTTTGATCTCAGGTGGACAGTGGCGTACGCAGAAATTTGTGAAGGGGGGGGGGCTTTGGAGCTGAAAACACGATTGCTCTAAGTGGTCCTGGTAATGGGAAAAAACTTTCAAAATTAGGCCTACATTCCAAAATAAAGTGTTTTGGTTTTAAGAACATCTTGTAGTAACATGAATTTCTTTTTAGCAAACCGTAAAACTAGCTAATGAAAAGGCATGTGCATGTAATTCAATCATGACAAGAAACTTTCCAAATTAAAAGCAACTCGTGTAGATGATAAGAAAATCAAACAAACAAAAAAAATTTTACTTAACAAATATTTAAAGTTATTTTACAGGCTTATATTCAAACGTCTGTTTTTTTCACTTAATCTGTTAATTACATCACCAGGGCAAGGCGTGTAGTTCCTATAAATGTGAGGCAATGCAAGTCCATTTATTCGAGTGGTGCCAGTTGTGTTTCGTAAGTACGTTTTTAGTCTGCGCAACGTGGAAAACGATCGTTCACTAGTGCATGTTGTCACTGGAAGAGTTAACAAAATGGTCATCAATGTAAATATGTTCGAAAAAGCATCGGAACTGCATTCCTTGATGCTGCTTAACGCACCAGTTGGTCTTTCTGCTGCGTTCAACTGAGAAAGTTTCCTGTACAATAATATCAGTTCAGGCACTAGTTCTTCCGAGGATTTCGTTAAATCATTTTCGTAAAATTTTCCCAAAACTTGAATACTTTTAATTTGTTGAGGAGTTGATCCAATGGTTATATCAGCAGGAATTAAACACTGAAATCCATCAATAATCGATTTGTGGGCAGTAAATCTTGCTTCGAGAGTGACAATAAAGTTATCAAGAAATGGAATAAAAATTCCTGCTCTAAAATATTCTTCATCTGTTTCAGCAGCAATGTTGCATCGATTGGTCTGTCTTGAAGTAAGGCGTGGTGTTTTTAAAATAAAATTTTGGGTTTTGGCCGTTTCTTGCGCAGAAATATCGAGCTGGTGAAATTCTCTTCGGCTTTTTCTCTAAGACACTTCAATTCATTTGCAATATCATGTGCAATGTTGACGGCCTCAAGAAGGCTTATCGACTTTTTTTGCATAACTTTGCACAAAACAAAACTGTATCCAAAAATCTTTTTTAAAACTAAGACAGCAATGCAAAATTCACTTTGCCTAATTGTCGATAGCAACTGTAGAGCTCGTGATGAAGTTTCTCTGTCTGGCCATGCTGAAATTTCTGCCAAAGCTTCTACACCTTTTCACTAATTTCCCTCATATAGGCTTGGGCACCATTCAATCTTCCACTCATAGCTGTGGCCCCATCGTATCCTTGATCGCGCATTTTTGAAACATCAATACCAATGTCCGATAAATTGTTCAAAATTGTGGAAGCCAAATTCTTGCCTGATAGATTTGTTATGGGTGCAAACTGGAGAAAAGATTCTTCAATAGCAAAGTCATCACTTACGTACCGAGCACAAAGAGTCAATTGTTCTTGACATGATATATCGGTTGTTTCGTCAACCAATACAGAAAAAAAATCTGGACCTGTTAATGGAATCGACCAATCGCTTAAGTATCAAGTCATTGCAAATACTTATAATTTCGTTTTGCATTCTTGGGCTGATATACTGAGAGTTGCGTCCGGCAGAAAGAAAATCATTGTTGAAAACTTGATCATGTTTCATTCTGTATCGAAGTAAAGCACGCAAATTTCCGTCATTATTATTATCTTCTAGATTTTTTTCTGATTCGAAAGTGAGTGGACCACTATCCCGATGTCCTCTTAAAAGAATACCCTGTCGACCACAGAGTATAATTGTTTCTATAATTAGTGTAATTTTTCTTCGGTTTTCTAAAATTGTTTGCTTCTGTTGCTGATTAAGTTGAATTTCGATGCTATCTTGTTTTCCTGATAAGATTGACATAAGGGTCTCTGCGGCCACCACACTGTCGCGGTGATATTTTGTGCTCTCGTGGTCTTCAAAGCGTTCAAGCGCATTTTTCCATTTTTGAAACTTCACCGCGCACAAGTTCTTACAGCTTGGTTTCCAACTCCACTGCCTGCTTTACTTCCAAATAAAACGCAGTATTTGCAAAAGGCTCCATTTTATAAATATGAGTACGCTAACCACTTGAAGCAAATAAACCAGCGGTGCTGAAACCGTAAATTTCGGTGATTGGTTGCGGTAATTGGAAAATTAAAAGACTGATTCGGAATCCAAATGTTTTTAAGCATTCGAAGTCTTTCTGATTGAGTATAAGTTTTTCCTATACAAAGTGAAATATCATTTGACGGTTGTAAAACTAAATCTTTTGTGGCTCTGTCTACGTCTGGAGTCTACTTGGTTCTTCTATTAAATTCTGCGGATTGTGTTTGTTACATGCCAAATCATCAACGGGAATACTTTTTTAACATTTTCGCAGTCGTTATTACAAATTTTTTTAAAATTAAAGTCTAACAAAATTTTTCTCCTTTTTTGTTGGGGAACCATGAGTAAATGATTAAATAAATTCTTTTAAGATTAAAAAATTATGCAATCTGAAATCTCTTTCAAATTAATTCTTGTTAGAGTAATCGTATATTATCAATATGAATGGCAGGATAAAAAAAATTTGTACCAGTGCGAAAAGTATTAATTGATAATTTTGAAAGCAATACGTTAATTGTTAACTATCAAAGAATTTGAGCAATAACAATAACGTCATGCCTCATCCTCTGCAAAACGCCATAAGCGTAAAATTTTTGATTGTAATTATTTTCCATTTATTTAAAAATATCATTTTCAGCATTTAATAACAAAGTTAGAATTTAGGAAATCAAATAAATACAAACTTAATTTTGGAAAAGACGTAATTAAAAAATTTTATGGCAAACTTTTACCATTTCAAATTATTTGATTTTAACAAGTTTAATATTTTCGGCTCATTCTTGTAAAACTCCCTAAAGTTTTTGATTAGTTTTACATTTTAAAACAGACAATACCAAAAAATGAAAATGCTTTAAAAGAAAAAAGGGCTTTGGTCTCGTATTTCCCTTTTTTTTCCAAAATCATCGTGATCTCTAAAAAAAAAGGTCTTCACTTCGAATCGAGCTCGTATTTCCCACTTTTCGTCCCAACTTCATAATAATCTCTAAAAAACATATAGAGCAAAATGAAACTAAATGCGGTATTTTCAAAAGGGGGCCCCGAGGCAACCGCCTCACTCGCCTCACCCAATATCCACAACTGCATACGGCCTTCATACATTTCTTGTGTTGCCTCCAAAAAACGTTATGAATGTGTCATTGACTACTGGTGGTAGCCAATTGTAGAACGCCATTTACATATAATAGCTAGGCTAGGGTTGCCATACCGTCCGGAATTTTATGTTAAATTCTGTGTCCGGAAGGTATTTTAAAAAAGACTCAAGTATCCGGAATTTCAGAATCAACTTAAAATGTCGTGCATTTTTTTAGAGAACACTACTATTTTGGGATGAAAATGAAAAAATCCGAAACCAATTCCAAGTGAAGCTCTTTTTTTTGGTCTTCATCCTAGAATCTCAGACAATTTTATGTTGTCTGCCCCTTCAAAATTTTTTTAGCTGGTGCGCCTATGTCTGTTCAGAATTCCTCTCATTCAGATATGCCAAACCTAAGCTCGGCCAGTGTTGGCTCGTCCATTAAAGTTGCAGAGCTGCAGCACCATCAAATATCTGCGCAGCATCGCGTAAGAATAGAAACCGCCCTTAAAAAACCATGTAAAAAATGATCAGCAAAAAATTACTAGCGTGCGTAACGATAGAAACCAAGCTCGGCTCCACAACCTAGCACAGAATCTAGATCATATGAATGATTTATTTACTTCAAAAAGGTATTGTAGCAATAAAATTCAATGCGACATTTTAACATTGTTTTTTTATAGCTTCTAGCTTGTCTATTCGTGGAAAATTTTTTAATAGACATCTTATTTTATTCTCCAATTCAAGACAATTTCTTTGGGTAGCGTTGATAAAAAGCCTTGTTTAGAAGCCGGACTGAGTATTATAATTAAGTATTGTTTGAGAGTGATAAAGCAACTGTGTTTTTCTTTTTTTTTAATTTCTATATTTATTTTTCTAACTGACAGGATCGGAAACATCGGAGACACTACACTTAGGGCAACTGTGAAGCGATTACCTCGATCTGCTTCTGAAAATGCCAAGATGTTGTTGTCCGGTCGAAATTTTCTATTTTCGTTTTTTAGTGTTTATTGGAGATATGACTAAAATTTTAGAGCTGCTTGCTAGAATTGCTAAGCAGAGGAAAATGCCATCAAGTGTCTTTCCTAAAACAACAGAATGGCGTGAATAGATTTTGAACAGTGACCGTCTCTATGAAGTTCGCTATAAATCATGGTGCTTTTAGCTAGAGCTGCGGAATTTAAAGATTAATTAATCGATTAATCGTTAATTTATTTTACAGATTAACTTTTTATTTAACTATTAATCAGATTTAAATTTTATTTCTAGCACCTCGTGATAAATGTGTCAACCCCTAGAAAAACAATTGTGATAATATAACAGTCAAATGGTGGCACAGTAGAAGCGATTTATTAAATTCTTGACCTTTCCAATATTTATAACTTTTAGTGTTAAACTGTTTACTAATGATTGAGAAAAAAATAAAATGAATGAATGAAAAAAAAATATAAAGCTATATCAGGTAAATTGCAAAAGCATTTTGAATGTATGTTCTTGGCTGAATCAAGAATATCAAGAATACTGGCATTTATCGCATTCATAGCGACATATCGTTTGCATACCATGGTTCTAACACGTCGCTTACATCTTCAAAAGCATTCGCTACAATATTCAATTATGGTATTTCGTATGCTCCTCAATAATATTCAAAATTTTGTTTCATTTTCCAGTAGAAACCATAATATTAACTGGTTTTATTGAAGAAGTCCATAAGCAGTAATGGCCTTAATAGGGTGCGAACAAAACGGCCGCACCGGGCCCCCCTTAAATACATCAAAATGTGCCCTCCGCCCTACACAAGATATTGCTCTGTTTGTTCATAGTAGCATGTCTAAAATAAAGACTTTTTTTAAGATAACTTTGTTTTGACACGCTAAAAAGTGGCGCTTCCTAAAACGATGATTTTTAGAGATCATATTGTTTGCCTCGTTTGGGAAAACTTAACAACAGTGACCTCAATAAGTTGAAGCCTTTTTTTTAGAGATAACTTTGTTTTGAAACACTAAAAAGTGGCACCCCCCTACAACAATGACCTTTTTTTAGAGATTGCTTTGCCTTGGAACACTAAATAGTGGCCCCCCCTTTACTTTTCTTGCACCGGGCCCTCTTTTGTAAGACCATCACTGTCCACAAGTTTCAGCTAAATCACAGAAAGTATCAATGAAATTGAAAAGATTGGGAACGATTGGGCTAGGCTTCAAACTGAAGTTTTTAAAAATATATATTTTTATCAATTTTTTTTTACATAAATTTTAATTCAGTCGGGATTTTAAAACAATTTTTCTTTAATTTTGAATTGAAAACTTTATAAGCTGTTTTAAAGGTTGAGTCTAAAGGCCCGTTTCCGCTACGAGCGTGGAAAAGAGCATTTTTTGTTTGTTTTATTGATTTTTTTTGCGCTCGCTTCAATTTTAACCGCTCGCTTCAATCGAAGATCAATAAAAGAAACAAAAAATGCTCTTTTCCACGCTCGTAGTGGAAACGGGCCTTAATTAAAAAAAAAAGCTATTGAAGTGAGAGCAAAAAAGAAAAAAGTGGTGATTACGACAATTACGTAATGTATCGAAAGGGAATTTCCTCGGGTTAAAATCTCAAATTCTTACACAATTTATCCAGGCATGACCAATGTAACACAATTTTAGTTTTTTATCTGTCGGGTTTTCTATTTATTTGTTTTACAAATGCAATAAAACTAGCTGGTAGTCAATCCAATCATATAAATAAGTCATAAATTTATAATTTAATTTAATCTTTTGTCATTCAGCACCAGGTTCAAATTTTTATACAGTTACCTGTGTAATAATTATCTGGATGTACGGCTGATTCTAATTCTTGGTTCATCTATGCTTGAACCGCTGGAATATGTTCTTTTTATCTGCTCCAAATACGCGATGGACAAAAATGTTTAATTGCTTTTTGATTTTTAAAAGTGTCACTTCGCATATCATGTTTATAAATATATTGAAGTTAATATTAAGACAATAAACTCTTCAAGCAAAGTTGCTGTTTATTGGCCGATAATGATGATATATACACCAGAAAAATCCAAAAAATATCCCTTTTGTTTTTTAACGTTTAAAAAATAATACCAGTACTTCATTTTATAGCATTTTGTGGTAACATGAGGATTTAGATAATTAATTATTGATAGAAACCAGCCGCTTAAAGTGAGATACGAGTAAGCATCACTGACTAGCTCTAACTAGAGCCAAACTTGAGTCTAATGCTTCTCATATTTTAAGCAGCTTGGTTTCTAATTAACTAATATAGTATTTCATTGAAAAAAGAGAAAATCTAACCAAAAAATCATTAGTCAGTTTTTCAAACTTTTTCAAGATTTACATTTAAAGGAAAGATTATATATAGGGTTTCCCGACCAATAGTAGAATCTTCCCGACCAATAGTAGAATTTTTCCGACCAATAGTAGATTCTTCCCGACCAATAGTAGAACATTTTTTTAATTCAGGAAATCCATTTAAAAATTATAGCAAGCAAAATCCAACATTTCATTTAGTTTTTAAAAAATCTCACATATTCGCAAAAGACATTTCGAAACTTATTTGGAAATTTTCTGCCGTGCACTTAACTCCTATATACGAGTATATATAAAACTTGCAAAGTTGGAAACTATTTCAATTTAAAATGTAACACATCTGCGCTTTTGTTATCAAATGTTGTTTATCGCTTTTCGTGCCCGTGTGATGCGGGTCTGACTTACATCGGTAAGCCAACACGTCATGTGGTAACAAGAGCAAAGGAACACTTAAATTTAGGTTCTTCGGTCAAAAACAAAATAAAAGATCATATTATTGAATGCAATTTGTGTAATAAAAAAGATATGGATAACTTAATACATCGTTTTAGTGTTATAAAGAAATGTTCCTCAGATTACGACTGTAAAATTCACGAAGCGTTACTCATTAAAAAACATTTAATTGATGTTTTTGCTCTTGTTACCACATGACGTGTTGACTTACCGATGTAAGTCAGACCCGCATCACACGGGCACGAAAAGCGATAAACAACATTTGATAACAAAGCGCAGATGTGTTACATTTTAAATTGAAATAGTTTCCAACTTTGCAAGTTTTATATATATATAGGAGTTAAGTGCACGGCAGAAAATTTCCAAATAAGTTTCGAAATGTCTTTTGCGAATATGTGAGATTTTTTAAAAACTAAATGAAATGTTGGATTTTGCTTGCTATAATTTTTAAATGGATTTCCTGAATTAAAAAAATGTTCTACTATTGGTCGGGAAGAATCTACTATTGGTCGGGAAGATTCTACTATTGGTCGGGAAACCCTATAATTATACCAGGTATATATAAAAAATCAGTCTGCAGCATTGCTAAGCTTTTGAATTTAGAAAGCATTCATATATTCTGAGATTTTAAAAAGTTTCAGATTTTGATCTTGATAAAATTTTCAAAGGAGTATTCTGCAAAGCGTTTTAAAAACTTACACAATGCGTGATGCAAATCTTTTTCTCGTATAACTTTTAAATTAAAATACGCTCCAAATACAGTAAGGTTAATAAGCGACGTATATAATTTTGTATATTGCATTAAACAAAGCAGAGATAGTTTTGGAGAGAAATTGGTTGGTTGAAAAAACTGAGTTTTCGCGAGCATCTTAAGAAATTAAAAAAAACTACAACAATTTTGCGGCCACAAATACGATTTGCGCGCCGTGAAATTCTCTTTCTATTTCTTATTGCAACTAATTCTGGTTTTTTTTTTTACGGTCACTTCTATCGGTTTTTCTTCAAATTAGACTCGACAGTTTTGAAGGCAGCTTAAAAGTTGCGCGCAGAATCAAGCAGTCTATTATTCACCTGGAATATTAACTAGAATAATTTACGATGTAAATTATTCTAGTTTATATTCCAGGTGAATCATTCAAGTCTTGCCACTTTTACTATTGTGTATATATATATATATATTAATCAACCAAAGCTAACAAAAAATTGAAAGAATTAAGATAAACAAGAATGTTTAGATTAATACTGAATTTAGCAATCGGACAAAGCAGTTTATGATAAGCAGTGATGGGCTTACAAAAAGGGGACCTGGTGCAAGAAACGTAAGGGGGGCCACTATTTAGTGTACCTACTAAAAAAGATAGCTGAAGCAATTTTTAGTATATGAAAGTAAAGTCATAACTAAAAAAAAAGGTCTTCAATTCTAGGGGGCCACTATTTTGTGATCCAAAGTAGGGTGAGACCAAGTAATCACTAAAAAAAGGTCATCACCCGACAGATGCCCTTTTTCAATTTTTTTTCTTTTTGACGTACATCAATGTCCTGGTGCTACTATAAAGAAATAGAGCAATTTTTTGTGTAGGGGGGCCACTTTTTGATGTACTTTAGGGGGCTTGGTGCGGCAGCACCGTTTTCACCTATTAAAGCCATCACTGATGACGAGTGTCTGCTGGTTAGCGAATGTCTGCTTGGGGATGTGATTTAATTAGCATTCTTGCTTCTAACGCCGAAATTGCGAGATGGCTAAATCTGACGCAGTTGCAGCAGTGCCACCAAGTGGCTTTGCTGCGTATGAGGCATTTTGCGAAATGAAAATTGTGAGCTTTATGAGGGAGTTCTGGAGAATAACAGAAAGATGATATATGGACATGTTAAGGATTTAAAAAGTTTTAAGTTTTAAGTTAAGCTTTAAGCACATTCTCCAACATCTTAAAGCAACCCCGGCTCTGGGACTGAATTATTGATGGATGTAATCACAGAAAAATGTTTTTACAGGTGCCTTTCCCAGAAGGAAATCCCCGTATTTGACATCATTAATCTCATTGCTTGGAATTGTTCTGGGATTCATTCTTTTGCGCTGCTTTTAAGGTTAGAATTAAAAAAGACAATCCCGAAAGATAAGCAAAGAACTATGCGTTGCTGTAACAAGCCAGAGCCCAAATTTTACTTAAAAGCATCACAGCAAAGTGAACATTTATACGAGAGAATGATGAAAAGGAAGATGAAGAAAAGAAGTTTCTAATCTTTAAATCTCCACTTCAATCTCAAATCAGAAACATAAACATGGAATAAAACCCGACTTTCAAATATTATTTGCCACAACTATATGAATTCACTTTTTGATAAAACTGTCGGTTCCTTTTACGCCTGCAATCTCTGCAAAAATCCTCCCAAAGTTTTTTGAGTGAATGTGGCAACACCAAATAAGCACCTACTCAAAGTAAACCTGCTAAATCGATGAAAAAAAAGGACACAAACGAACAAATAAATATTCTTCTCCAGCTTCTCGATGAAGTTTAAAAAATGTCATCACGAAAATTTCAGAAAAACACGTTTTTCTTTTTTTTTGCCTAATGATATAAAATAATGAATTTCTTGATATTGTTATGCAAAAAAATCAAAAACAATTATTTTGAATTGCGTTGTAAAACTGAACTTTTAAATATAGTTATTAGTTCGCATATATTAACCCAGAACTGTAAAGGTTGGTTCAGAATCAGGGCTGCGAACTCGAAGCATTTTTAATCGAGTTCAAGTTCGAGTTCGAGTTCACAAAATAGCGTTGAAAAAATACAGTCGGAATAGAGTTAAGAGGATAATTCAACCGCGAAAACTGAGCACATGTTAAAAATTGCTTTGTCTTCAATGTTACCAATTTTAATCTATTATTAAACAAAATAAAAGACGGGTAGCAAATTATAATTGGGCACCATCGCTGAGAATTATTATAGTCAAATTTACTCATTAAATGAACTCAAACTCCACAAACTTTTTTCGAGTTCGAGTTCAAGTTCGAGTTCAGAAATTTTATTTTTCGAGTTCGAGTTCGGCCAAAATTGCCGAGTTATTTGAGTTCGAGTTCGAGTTCGAGTTCGCAGCCCTGTTCAGAATGAAAGTGGACGCGGAAAAAGTAAGCGGAAAACATAATTTTTGCTTGCTTGGCAGAAACTCACGCTTCCCAACTGCTTTCTCCACAACAGCTTTCATTTTGAATGTAGCTAAAAAGTTGAAAATTTTGAATTTTAATCTGTTTCCGCTAACCAAGAAAACTTTTGCGCTTTTTCGTTTTTTTACTTTTTTTGCATTTTTGCCAGAACAATTTTTCCGCCTTGTTTTTTAGCGCTTTTCATCACCCGCTTTATCTTTACCGAGCAACCGATTTTGATTGTTCAAGAAAATGTGTTAAATGAATCGCACAGGCTGATGTTGCTAATAAGTCATGTATGCTTCTATTTGAATAAGGTTGATTTTCAAATTAAGATGCTGATACAAGGAAAAATGAGAAAGTTTTAAAATAAAATTAAATTTGCCCTCGGGTGAGCTAAGTTGAGCTTCTTCGTTTGAGGAAGATGAACAGGAGCTGGATTTTCCACTAGATACATTTGTGCGTTTCTGAGCGAAATAGATCAACGCCGGTTCGGAGGCGATTAAGCTTGACTCCTGCAGGTCTGGGAAAATTGAATCCCGGTGACGTTGCTAACATCTTTAGTAAATGTATGGAGTCTGGAGCCGTTTTCTCGCCACTCCATGCTCCATTTATATTCCACCCATCGTGCTACACTGGTGCTGACTGGGCGGGGTCGCTCATCAATTCCAATGCAGAAGGCATGTTCTGGCTCGCGAGATAGAGACAATACGGCTTTTGGCGGCGAAGCTCAGTTGATTGGATGCCTGATAAGACAATAAGGTTGTCCTTTGGTGTGAGACGTAGGCATCCGGTCTATGCACAAGGCATCGGCTTGTTGATAAAGCGACACTATGGGCATTGCGACATCAAACAGGGGTGCAGTACTCAGCCATAAAATGGACCAAGGCAAGGGTGGCTGGGCGTAGCACTGTGACGTCCGTTCCCCAACTTGACCCAGCCAATCACTTTAGAAGCCCAACGCGAGATGTTAATTTCTTGCACAGTGACTCCAAGTACTGGCGAAACGTCATTGTCCTATCCAGCTTTATGCCGAGATAAGTGAGTTCAGCACAAAATGGTAAGGCCTGTCCATTAATAAAGATGTTAAGTTCACACCACCTCTTTTTTATAAAGATAGAAGGCTACACAGCTTTTGTTGTACTGAACTTTAGCTTCCATTTGTAAAAAATAGGAGGATACGCTTGCCATGTTCTGAGTAGGAGTCCCCTCTAATGCCTGCCAGTCGCTTGCATAATGCAAAATAGCCAGGTCATGAGCTTAAGCAAACTTTTTGCCAACTGTCATTGGTAGGTCATATGTATAGATATTAAACAAGAGGAGAGCCAGGATTGATCCTTATGGGACGCCATTCTCAAGGCACTCTCACATGGTTTGTTTTCCTGTACCGCTGGTAAGGGTGAAACTTTGATTACGAACAAGTTCCATAATCAATAAGACCATGTACCTGTCCGGAAGAAGACGGAGTAGCTTGGAGGTGGGGCTGCGATGCCATGCAGTATTGTAGGGTGCTGTGAGATCGAGAAACACAGCGCTGGCCTTCTTTTTGGCCGAAAAACTGTCCTCAATTTCTTGAATTAGAAGAGTGACTTGATCTCGGTCGACCTTCCGCGCCGAAACCCAGCTTGATCTTTAGATAGCCGTGGGTTAATAATTGGTTTGAGTCGGACATAGATAAGTTTCTCCAAGATCTTGAAGGGGACACAAAGCAAGATATAGGTCTATAGGTCTTTGGGTCTTCAACTGGATTATTCAGCTTTCGGATGGCGACCACTAATATTCTCTTCTAAATTTTTGAAAGCTTGAGTTGGCGCATGTAGGAAGACAGGAACTTGTTTAACCAGAACTTCAAAGCTGAGCCGGTATGAAGCATTAGCTCTGGGCATAAAGATTCAGAGCCTGGAGCTTTTCCAGGCTTTAACAGCTGGAGGGCATAAGCAAATTCTTCCAAAGAAAAATCTCCAGAGATAAATAATTTGTCAGGCGGTGTTGGAGTTTTCCAGAGTTGGACAACTCTTCAACAACAAGCCTGGTTGACTCACGGTTTGTTGTTTTGTAAATTCCATTTTGAACCAATTGCGAGGCAATCGGGCTGGCGATAATGGGGCAGAGGCGGGTTGGGTCTGTTCTCCTGGTCAAGTTATTAATTATATTCCATGCCAGCCGACTGGAATTTGTGTAGTCGATGTTATTGACAACCTCGTACCAACAATTTTTTTGTTTTTGATCAAGATGGGAGAGCAAGGCGGAAGCATTCGAACTATTTACTTCACCCTGAGGAGCCTGTAGAAAAACCTGGCTGAGGCATTCGCACTCCGCATCCCAACACAGTCGGTAATTGCTTCTGCAACTGCGTGGAATGGACAATTTTACTGCTACAAAGACAGTATTATGGAAGTCCTGGCATGCCTCATCAATAAAGCTAGAGTCATGAGATGGTAATTCCTTGGATAGCTCGTTTGTGATGAGGCCGTATAGTTTTCAGTTGGCTTGCTGAAGTTCCAACGCTTGTACAGCTTACTTGGGACTGGGGCAAAATTGTTGAGGCTGCCATTGGTGATGGTCGATGATGGGACCTAGGAAACTTCTCTAAAATATGTCCGCCCAGTTCGGAGCTGTTTAAATCCTCACTCGCAAAAGCAAGATCGGGATTGGTTTCAGTGTTTTAGCGACCAAAGAAGAAGATATTAGGGGACATGTTTAGGGTTATACAAGAAAAAATTTCCCTCGGCTGCTCAATCAGTCAAGCATTCTCTATCTGGGTTGGTGATAACTATAGCCTCAGTCAGTTTGCTGGCAGTTAAAATCACTTGCATAAAGACAGGGTTATTGGAACACTGGAATGACTGTTAATATAAGTTGCGAAGTATTGGTGATTTGTAGATATTTATAATTTTGCAACTATCAATGCCCACACACAACCACGTAGTTGCTGATCTCTCTGAAGATTGATCCACAAGGGTCCAGCAACTAAATTTTGCGTGAACAAACGTAGCAAGGCCATGCTTCCTGCTTGAGACCCAGCCAGTGTGAAGTGTGGACTTACTAGCTGGTCTCCATTGGTGCAATTGGTCTCTTATAATAGGATGACAAGAGCTTTATGTCGGGTGGCCAATGGCTGACCACGCAGATTTTATTTTGCTTAGGCCTTTAACATTTAAATATAGTATTATGGGCACCAATGGGCCATATCTAGCATTTGTCGACTGATCGATTGGCTTTCTTAGCCGAGGGTCTATCGTTTTACCACCACGGAAGCACCCCGAATTAATCATCATTAGCCTGGTCATTTGCCAGTTACCCGGACTCGCCACGTAGATGCTGATGATATGAGTCCTGACTCCCGTAAGCTAAGCGCTAGCACCTACGTCAATAAATCAGTCTGTGAGATACTTATTTGTAGTTTACAATGGCGCCCAAAGTAAACAATGGCCAAGTCCATTTTATAAAAGTCAAAGTACGAGTTTTGAAAATATAAACTCAAATTTTTCCAACTCGAATAAATCATTAAGATACTTTGCAACAAATTTTTTCCGATCCTATGTTGCTAACCAAAAGTGAGTCTGGAAACTTTTAAATTCGTGGACTGCGAAAAAAGGTTAGAATTTTTTACAATTATGAATATTGCGATTCCTATTTTGCTGTTTACATGTTGTTTGTCAAAAATTTAATCAACTTAGGCGTTGAAAATAATTTTCAATGTTTTACCTTTGTTCCTGACGCACGTGGAGTCTGCGACAGCCACAGAAACTAAACTGTTTTGGAATAGCTGTACTGTGAAAAGAAACAGCCAAATAGTCCAGTCTAACTATTTAATTTAATTTCCAATATAATTCACTTCAATTTCTTTAATTATTTCTATTACTTTTACAATTCAACTTATTCAAATAGATAAACCAACAGTTCCAATATTTCTCTTTAGTTAAAAACTGAACTCTAAATTTCTAAGTTGCTTATTCGAAGGAAACGCATTGAAAGCATGCTACAATAAGAATTTAACGTGGCCAGCTTGTAACATCTGTTACGTCACAAGCGCCAAATGACTCAATGTTTTACGAGCTATTTGTCAACGGAAAATGAAGTTACAAAGTTAATCGTTCGGACCATAGGCGGCCCCCATTATGTGTGTCGGCATCAGCGCATACATAATGTAAAACAACTAAACAAGGGGGAGAACGATGTATCAAATTTACAAACAAGGTAAGTAACACAAAGAATTTACAACAGTTAAGTTCTAGGCATATACGTATACGATAAATGAAAAGGCAATTAAACAAGATGCAACAAAACTGTCAAAGCGTGTATGTACAATACTGTATAAGTGATTTCGTAAACGAACACAATAATGTCACATAGCATTACTCCAATTCCAAAGGCGCAATTTTCGAAATGTCACGATCAATATACGTAACAACGGGTTTACCATTACAATCACAAGACGATACTGCAATCTTAGCTCGACGTACCAAGGCTTTGCCCCTTCGCATTTGTGGGAGGACCTCTGAGATACGTCCAAGCCTATAATTTCCCCTTTTGTTGAAGTCACCCGGACCCCCGACTACCACCATCTGCCCAACGTGGAGATTGTCAGCAACCGTTAACCATTTCTTACGTTTTTGGAGAAGGGGAAGGTAAAATCTTATCCAACGCTCCCAGAACTGTTGTGCAAGTGATATGTTGTATCTATAATCGCGTCGGAGATGATCCTTATTGTGTGGTTGTCCAAGCGGTGTGTGTGGATCATTTAAAGGTGTCAAGAGTGAAGACGGTGATATTGCAGTGTAATCACGCGGATCGTCAGAAAGAGGTGTCAGTGGACGATCATTAACTATGCGCGTAGCATTGCAGATGTATGTTTGCAGTTCAACCAAGGTAGGTGTTCTAGGAAACTTAGTGACTTGTATGAGTGTGCGTTTGAACACCTTTATAAGGGACTCCCAAGCGCCACCTTGAGAGGGACTATATGGTGGAATGAATTCCCACGAAATTTTCTTTTTCCTAAAAAACGACTGAAGTTTGTCTGCCTCAAGAAGTTCGGGCAGCACGTGGGCGGCGGCTTTGAAAGTAGTTCCATTATCCGAGTACATACTAGATACAGAACCTCGCAGGTCTACAAATCTAGAAAAGGCCATTATGAAATTGCTCAAGTCAAGAGAAGTGACTAGTTCAACGTGAATCGCACGGGTTGATAAGCAGGTGAAAAGTAGCCCCCATGCTTTCCTTTCACTTCGGCCTTCTTTGTATGGCAATGGGCCGAAGTAATCACAGCCAGTATTAAAAAAGGGCTTATTGTGAGCAGCCAACCTAGAAGCAGGGAGGTCCGCCATAAGTTGACGAACGGGCCTCGCCTTTTGCAAGTTGCAAGCGTTGCACTGATTTAAATAATGCCTGACGCTAGACAATCCTTTTATAATCCAATATTTTTGGCGAGTCAGCATCAGAGTGTATTGAATCCCTGCATGTGCAATTTCTTGGTGACAATTTAGTATCACTAACCTAGTAAGTGGGTGTCGTGAAGGGAGAATGACAGGATGTTTTGCGTCTGTGGGAAGATCAGCTTCTCCCAATCTTCCTTCGATTCGAAGTGTTTCATCTGGAAAGGCAGCGGGGCGAAGACAACGGATTGAGCGTAAATCTTTAAGGTGTCTGCGTTCAGAATTTGATAACGTTTTAGCGTTTAGCCGTTTGATTGCATCTTCCAAAGAGTCAGGAGATTCTGCTTGCAAGCTGTCGAAAACTGTGCAGAAACATTCTCGCTGCACATATAGCACTGTAGAGTGTAATGCTTTTTCAAGATATATAGCGTTTAAGCGTGGCTTATGAAACTCTAGTTTCTTTGCTTTTGCAATCACAAATTCTACAAAGGCAGCAAGGTATCCCAACCTCTTTTTCAGAGTATACAAGTTTGGTGAAGTCTGTATGACACGAGTGAGTGTTGCCTTTGGTTCTTTGCAAAAAGTTGTTCTCAATTCAATTCGAGCATCACGTACAGTTAAAGGAATACTGTTTACGTTGAATTTATCAGGTGGCAAATGAAGAAATTGTGGACCTTCGATCCAAAGTTTTGTGCGGGTTTCAAAGTGTTTGTTAGCTAGAGGTCTCGTGGCCACATCTGCTGGATTACTTTCGGTTTCGCAATAACGCCAATCATTTGAGGAAGAGACTCGGCGTATTAATTCCAGACGACGTGAAATAAACTTTGGTAATCTCAGATTAGGGTTAGTGACCCATTGAAGAACTACTTTAGAATCACACCAAAATTGTCGAGAGTAGTGCGGTAATCCTAAAGCTTTAGCAGCGCTTGCCATGAGTTCTGCACTCATCACAGCAGCTACCAGCTCTTTTCTTGCTTTAGGCCAGTTTTGTTGATGTATCAAAATTACACGGCTTTTTCCATAAACAAACGCCGCATGGCCATGATTATCAATGATTCTACGAAGGTAGATTACGCTACCGTACGCTTCCATGGATGCATCCGAAAACGCATGCAGCTCATAAAGAGTTTCAACGGTAACTTTAACCTGTGGAGCATTTGCAAAGTACCATCTGGGAATAGAGATTTCTTTTAATTTAAGAAGTGTTTGACTCCAATCTTTCCACGCTCTCTCATGCTTTGCAGGGACGGGTTCATCCCAGCTCAACTGATCCACAGCGAGTTGTTGCAGAATGAGGCGTCCTTTCAAGAGAAAAGGAGCAGTATATCCCAGTGGGTCATATTGTTGGCTGATTTGACTTAACATAACTCGTCGAGTATATTTGTCGAGCAGATGAAAGCCAAACTCGACTTTCAGAGTATCTTGTTCACCATTCCAAATGCAACCTACTGCTTTGAATTGTGGAAGTGGGTCCTCATCTTTTTTCAGGTCGATCGTTCTGACGGATGATGCCAGTTTATTTTTATCTACATTAGCAAGGACGGACTTGGTCGCTTGGTTTGCAGTCCATTTCACAAGTTGAAAACCGCGGCTGGCCAGAAGATTGATAGACTCAGTGGCTATGGTTTCGGCTTCTTCTAGGGTGTCTGTGCTAACTAGAAGATCATCCATGTACATGCAATGTTGAATCGCGTGTAGAGTGGGGTTACTGGCATTGGTAGGATTTTCCTTGGCTATCTCTCTTATACTACGGCAAGCGATGTATGGAGAGCTGACCACACCCCAGACGTGTCTAGTAAATTTATATGGTTTAAGCTTTCCATTTAAAATGTCATCATTGTCGTACCACAAGATTCTAAATAAATTCTGTTGGTGTTCAGGTAAAAGAATTTGAAAGAAACACTTGGTAATATCTGCCATTATTGCATATTTTCCTATGCGAAATCTTGCTAAAACATGGGCCAGAATGTTAAGCATGTCAGGACCAGAATAAATAAAATCATTGATGGACCATCCCGACCACTTAGCAGAGCCGTCATAGACAACTCTGGGTTTTGCTTGATTTGTAATAAAGTATGGGAGATAGTTTGTTTGCTGATCCGTGTTTTCTTCAGCGAGCATAATGAATTTGTTCTCTTTAAGTCCTTGAATGGCATTAACAAGAGATAATTGTAGGTCAGGTTGTCGTAACATGTGCTTGCGCAGTCCATTAGCACGTCTTCTAGCTAATTCGTAATTACTTGGCAGTTTATGGATGTCTTCCTTTAGAGGAACAGGTATCTGATATCGACTATCAATGACTCTAATGTTATCTTCGACTAGTTGTTGAGCTTTTTTGTCGTTTACCGAGGGCTGTATGACCTCGTCCTCTTTGGTGAATTCACGAACAAGTTGTTCTAATTCTTTAATTCTGATATTGTCACTTACAGAAATTTTGTGAGTTTGGCAATTCATTCCTTTCTGGAATTTTCCTCCAGATGCTATCCACCCGAGTGAGGTTTCAATAGCATGAGGTTCGTCTTCATTACCAGTTCGCTCTTGTAAAACCCTCATTAAGGCAGAGTTGTCAAGACCTATCAGAACATCAACACCCGAACGCTCAGGAATCATGTATGGAACGACATCATCAAATTGTGGGTACTCCGACAAATCCTGACAGTGAGGCAGAGTGTAGCCCTCATCAGACCATGGTGATACCAATGCCTGCAGCCCAAGAAAGTGTTTGTTATTGTGTAGTGATTTGAGGTTGAACACTACATTCTCCAGCTCGCTTGTTTCACTGGATGAAATTGTATGTAGGGTAATTTGTGATTTTCCTACAGGCACAAGATCGAGTTCTTCCAATAGTGTTTTAGATATTAGTGTCACTTGTGACCCAGGATCATGCTGCGCATAAACCAAGGTATTTTTTCCTGTGCATGGGTTGCTTATTTGTACAGCAGATATACGTGTCAAAATACCTGTTTGTTGTGCCTCTATCTTCCTCACTACTGAGGTACTAGCCTTTTGATTATAAGATGGGAGTGAGGCGGCCCCAACAGCCACCCTTTCAGTAGAGCTGACATTTTCGCTGGGATATGTGGGAAAGGACGTATTATATATTTCGTGTAGTGAAGTAGTATGCTTAGGCACTGCCATGCGTTGTTTGCAGTGCTTACATTTGCAAGGAAACTTACAATCTTCTACAGAGTGAGACTGCAAGCAATTAAGGCAACGATGAGCCTGAATAATAGCGTTTCGTTTTTCTTCTGGGGTCAAACGTTGATAGTTATCGCAATTGTATAAGAAGTGCCGTTTCTCTGATGTTTCAGTGGAGCATATGAACACCTAGGAGATTGTTGCCATTTAGATGCTTCACTTGGTGCACTTGCTGCAGGTGCTGATCTTGTTATTATAGACGTTGTTGTCGCCGAATTTCCCGTTTTTGTTTGGACATTTGTGTGATGTACTTTAGCCCGTTGCGTAGATCGATTCTTCTCTCCTCTGTCAGAAGAGCACAAAAATCGCTCTGCAAAAGTTGTTTTAACAACCTGTAGCTCTCTGTTAAGGAATTGTTTGAAAGAGTCGAATGATGGTTGCTCCGTGCTGCCAAAGTTATCATGTAAGAAATATGTGTACTGCTTCTTAAAGTTGTAAGGGAGTCGTTCACCCACATCAACAATAAAGTTACTGTCAAGACTGTGCATTTGTTGGTGGGCCCTGGCATACAGTTCGCAGTCGTTAAGGTCAGAGATTAGTTTCTCTAAGGTTCCTGCATCCATACGGGGTAATTTTGCTCCTGAACGAATTTGCCTTACAAGTGGTTCCGCAAGAAAACTGCAGCATTCATAGCGAAGTCTGAGTCCTTCCAGGGCTCGCGTGATTTGTGTGTCTATATCCCAACCTGGTACAGGTGGCACCAGAGCCGAAATGGCTTCTCGCGCGCCTTCCTGACAGGAAGCACGGAGAAGATCCATTTTACGGTGTGAAATGGGACATCGCTTAATCAGTTCTCTTATCTGATTTTGGAAAAAGATGAAGGGAAGGTTGCGACCAGAGTATCTAATTTCGCGAGCCTCCTCTAATAGAATATGGTATTCTTGCAGGGCAATATGTGAAGAATTACTACTGTGAGGGCTTCCTTGGAATTCTTGATTTTTAAGTGTTGAAACCCTATTCTGTGAATAAGGGTCGTGCTGTGTAGAGTACCCTCTGTAGTTTCGCAGTGGAGTAGACTTTGTGTTAGCAATACTTTCCACTAGTGGTTTGTATAATTGAGCATGTGGTTGAGCATTAGCAAATTCTTCTGTGTGTTCAGGTGTAACGTCACAAAGCCTTTTCCTAGGTTGCATATGGGGAAGTGGCTTGCAAACCGTTTGTTGATTTCGTGAACGAGCACTTACAACGGAGTTTGGATTTGATAAGTGCAACATTTGCTCCTCGGCGTCTAGTTCAGCCTGTCTGAGCTCGAATTCAATTTCCCGTTGTTTTTGCTGGAATTCAGCTTTTTGTCTTTTAAGCCGCAGCGAGATTTGTTTTCTGGCTAGTTGCGATGATGTGCAACTTCTTGAGCTGCCACTCCCAACATTGCTAACAGAGTCGGAGGGTTCGATGTTTGGCATGTTTGTGTTAGTGTTCGAGAGCATTTGATTTTGTGATGAATGTGTTTCAATGTCTAGCGGAGTGAGCCCACTATTGTTTTGAACGCTAGCATGCCATTTCTGATAAACATCTATGATATTCAGTCTCAGTGCTCCCAAACGATTGTATATCCCCTGACTTTCGCTTTTACCTTCCCCAGACGCCTGCCGCTGACACGCAAGTATCTCGGCATCGAGCGCATGGTACTTATCATTAATAAGGGCAACATTTTCGTAACCCGTACTTTCATTAAGTGTCGCAATAAAAGATTCGCCAGCGGACATTAATTCCCGTACTTTAGCACGGTGATTTCGCATTTCCTTTTGACTATCATCGGTAACGTCCCGAGACATAAGCGACTGCTTTGGGCTAGACCCTTCAGCCATATTAATTTGTAAGTAAGGAATGAAAATTACTTTACACGACGGTAAATAAATTATAACTTGAAAAGGTGAAATAAATATAAATACGCACGCAGTTTGCCAGTTAATACAACACAAAATTTGTTATATAGTTAATCAAGTAGGTTAATAATATAATTAATAACAATTATCCTACTGTTTGTTATGCTTGCTTTTTGATTGTAGTTGCTTGATTGACAGCTGCTGGTAAGATGGCTTCTTTCTTCCAGCTAGCGAGTGTGAATTTGAGAAAAGCGGATTGAATCTTCACTCTTCAGAACTTGCTATTGCTTTGCGTTTTTAACTGGAGTTTTCAGAAATTTTATCTTGATATAATTTTATCCAACTTAGAAATTTATCTTTTTCTATGTTCCTGACGCACGTGGAGTCTGCGACAGACACAGAAACTAAACTGTTTGGGAATAGCTGTACTGTGAAAAGAAACAGCCAAATAGTCCAGTCTAACTATTTAATTTAATTTCCAATATAATTCACTTCAATTTCTTTAATTATTTCTATTACTTTTACAATTCAACTTATTCAAATAGATAAACCAACAGTTCCAATATTTCTCTTTAGTTAAAAACTGAACTCTAAATTTCTAAGTTGCTTATTCGAAGGAAACGCATTGAAAGCATGCTACAATAAGAATTTAACGTCGCCAGCTTGTAACATCTGTTACGTCACAAGCGCCAAATGACTCAATGTTTTACGAGCTATTTGTCAACGGAAAATGAAGTTACAAAGTTAATCGTTCGGACCAACCTTTTCTAAAAAAAATTTTGAGAAGCAAAAATAACTTCGTATATCAAAGTTTGTCTGCAAGGGAACATGGAAACAAGCTTCCTAACTTTAACAAAGGTGGTCAATAAAATGGCCTCGTTGTTTAAGGTTTGCTTTAATGGAAAAGTAATCGAGACGATTTAATTCAATTCTTATTCTGTTCATACTGTGCTTCAAGAAAATAAAGAAAATTTATTAAAAGAAATAAAACTTAAACAAAATAAATTTACGTCACTGCTAAAGATCATTACTACTGGCAAGCCAGTCTGGTGTCGCAACGTACATGTTCTCCTTATAGAAAATGATTTTGATTTTCTTGGACCTGCACATCGCGGCGGGAGAACAGCGTGGCCTAACTCAGGTCCTGGTTACCCGTCATTGCCTAAAAAGCAGATGGATTAAGGGCCTACTTCTCTGTCGTTTTAATTAATGTAAAAAAATTTTAAATCTTTTTTTATGTTAAATTATTTTCATTTCATCTCTATATTTATCCTCCTGATTCGCAGAAAAGCGACGAAGGCACTAATACGTAGGGCCAACAATCACCCCGACTTGCTTCCGGAAATGCCAAGATATTACAGATAGAATTTATTTTATTTTGGTTTTTGTAGTTTTATAGACAAATGACTGAAATTTAGAACTGTTTGTCAAGACTAATGAACAGGGAAAATTTCGTTAATATCATCCTTGAAAAGGACTTGCGCCATTCTGTTTTGAACCAATCAATTGACTATGATCAGCCATAACTTGGAGCGACACTTTTTACCATGACACTACGGACCCTGATAAGCTTACTGCATGGTCTTTTAGGTGGATCCTCAGATGCTCGCCAAGGAAGACTTAAATCTAAACGCTTGTAAGTGCAAGCTGCATAAAGACTACTAAACAACCCTGCACGTTTAGGCATGTACGCTGGCCAGTGAAAGAATCATAGTTGGAACACGGAGTACTGTGAGAATACTTCCTGGCTTCATGTTGTCATTCCCATGACTTGCACCAAGCCTGTTGGAATGAGCTTGACCCAAACAGCTTGGATTAAGCTTAATCGCCTGCGAACTGATGTTGAGGGTACTACGACCGTTGATTGAAACGACAACTGATCAAACGACATTTGATCGAACAACATTTAATCAAAACAACACTTGATCGAAACGACTGTTGATAAAAAAAGGTTTACTTATGTATGTTTCTGCGATCTCTTTGTTACTGTAAATTGGATTTATAAAAAGCGGAGGCCACCAGTAAGAAGATAGTTCGTTTTTATTTTTTATAATTTTTTTCCAATATCAAGGTCAGGGTTTCGCAACAAAGTCCCCGGGCAAAGCATTTTTTGGGGGCAACAAGAAGACCTCTTGTCGTCGTTATGTTTCTATAGATGTCTATGGCTGCCATCGTAGCGTATCTAAGGGGGCAGGGTACTATGCCATACCTCCCTCTTGGAAATCCTTTAAAGGAATCGGAGACAGATTAAAAGGAAAAACCTTTTTTAGTGATAGCTTTAATACGGAAAGAATAGAGCGGTCGCACCGGTCTTCCCTGAAAAACGTCAAAAAGTGCTCCCTTCCGCCTAAGCTAAATACTGCTCTATTATCAGTATCAGTATCAGTATCTTTTATTTCTGCTCCGCCACAATAAAAACAGAAAGAAATAAACAAACATAGAGGACTATAGCAGAAGAAGAAAAAGGAAGAAGCAACAAAACGTTAAACGTTATAGCATGCACACAGTAATATTTGACATAGTAGTTAGAAGAATGATGCATGGTTGCAACACCTTACATAATACTTTACAGTAGCACCTGATTGTGACTCCCCCTAAAGTGATTACCTCTTTTTAAAGATCACTTTGTTTTGGAACACAAAAAAGTGGCCCCTCTATTTTTCTTGCACCGGGCCCCCCTTTTTGTAAGGCCATCGCTGTCTCTAGCCACTCAGAAACACCTTGGCAAAATAATGAATCAATGGGCACCGTGATCGAGTGGTTAAAAGCGCCGTGATTGCAATCAACATGGTCCCACTCGCGCCATTTTGTTGTGTCCTTGAGAAGAACTTTACCCTGCTGATTAGTCTTGACAAGCAGTTCTACATTTCAGTCATATGTAAAGCAAAAAACAAAATAAAAAATTTCAACCGGACCGTAATATTTTGACATCTTCGGAAGCAGGTCAGCGTAATTGCTTACCTTATGTATAGCGTCTCCGTCGTTTTCCTGCGAGTCAGGAGGATAAATAAAGACATAAAATTAATAATTAAAAACTAAATTAATAAATGAATTAAGATTAAAATGAGAACCAGGCTTTGCGATTAATAGCAAATTAAGCATAAAAGAAACAGAGAATAAAGCAAATCAAGCAATTAAAACTACAGTTTATTTTTAAAAAATAATGCATTTAATTACTTGAAAAGTGGCGTACAAAAAATAACTTTGCTCTTCGATTTACCACCGTTGATGGCAAACACGATCGACCATCATGGATCAATAGAACTGTGAATTACAACTTTTAGTATCCGTTTTTCCGCCTCTTAAATCCTTAAGTGTGTAGGCAAAAAATTATAAATTTAATAAGTTTTTAAGTTTGAACAACTCCAGTTTACAACGTAATTGTCAAACAGTAAAGTTACTTTGTTTTCTTGTTATTTGCCATTAAGATTTTTATAAACAAATTTTGTAATTTATTGTCATTCTTTTACGTAACATTTGAAGTTTATGTTAAAGTCTCACCATTATGGGCTCGTGTTGTGTGAAAGAAAAAAACAAAGCCGATTCATCCTCTTCATCAAAGTAAGTAATTTATTACTCAAAATCCCTGACAACCTCGTTTGTTATAAATTCTTTAGCTGTAATGTTGAATTAGCAATTATTCATTAAACAAAATGGTTCAAAATAATACAAAAAAGTCATCAGAAAGCAATATATTTTTGTTAGTAATTTAACGATTAAAAAACAGAACAAGTTAATTTTTTGGGTCTTTTCAAGAAGTTGTTGTAAGCAAGTTTGGTTCATAAAACTAACCTGGATCTCCCCTGTCATTACTACTACTTTTTAAAGAGATCGTTTTTCTCCCGATTTCATTTTTATTCTTAGGGGGATTTAGGGTTAGTTTCACAGAAAAAAATGCTTACAGTAACTTCTTAAAAAGACCAAATTTTTATCTAAATTTTGATTGAAAAAATTAATATTTTATTTATTAAGTATTAAGTGCCACATTTACTAACTTGACTTAAGGTTTTAACAGATACTATGTTTTTGTTTTTGAGAGTTTGGTTTTTAACAATACACACTCGATAAACAAAAAAAAATATGTGTAATGCACAAAATGAATATGTTAAAGCAAGAAGCAACAAAGGATGTGTGTTATCTAGTCATGTGTTTTAAGAAAAAAGTGACAGTAGAGTTATCTTTTTTTGAAGAGAAATAGCTGACACAGTTTTTGATATTAATTTTGGGAAATGTTGCTAGAACAATCGGCTAAAATTAAAGTACCGGTATGCTGAAAACTCGTTTTTTTGCATCGTTTTTAAAGCATTCAAGTCCATTGATTTGGTTAGATAATGTACAAATTTTATTTGTTTTTAGCATTGTGTATTTCATGTTTAAACTATCACATTGATGACTTTAATTCTTAATTTGTAGCGTGGGTGAAATATATTATTGCAAATTTTTAAATTGGCAATTATTTGGATTGCCAACTAGGATTTCAGGTATCTGGAATCTAAAACATAACTTTTTAAAAACTATTGATATATGCAAGAAAATAACGTTTTAAAAAACTCCAAAAGTAAAATCCATCCAGCTTATATCATTAGCATTTGAAATGTGCAAGTGTGCAATCCTAGTCTGCAATGAACACAGATCAGCACATGCATTGATTGCATTTATTAAGTTTTATTTTGAACTTTATAGTATCTTTACAAAGATTAATTTTTAGTTCTTTTTATCAAGAAAAAAACAATCAATAAAATATCAAGAGCTATTTATAGAATAGGGTGGCCCATAAGTCACTTTACATTTTAAAAATGAAATAACGTATTTTTTATTAATATATTATTATTTCTCTTTTCAGAATTATAAATAGAATATTTTGAAATTATTGATATGGTTAAGTTTACAACAGAACAACGAGTGAAAATAATTGAATTTTAATTTGAAAATGGACAGTCAATTGTTGCAACGCAAAGATCTTATATGCGCCATTTCAATGTTTGACATCATCCTAGTAGACTGCAATAATAAGCTTAGTGATGCGTTTTCAAGAGCAGGGCTCTGTCAATGATAGGTCTAGACATGGACAAGGTCAATCAGTATGTGCACCTAAAAATACTGAAGATGTGAGGCATAGCATTGAGGAGAACCCAACCACACCCACTCAAAGGCATTCTCAAAAACTGGCCATCTCACGGAGTTCTCTGCAGTGCATTCAAAGAGACTTGCACATGTATCCTTACAGTCCTTACTTAAGTCAGAACAAATTTCCACACTCTAAACTGTGTAATAAAAAAGAAAAAAATAAAAACACTTATTTAAGAAACAGTTGTTTCATTTTCAAACTGTAAATTGACTTATGGGCCACCCTGTATATGGCACAAAATAGTTTCAGGTTTTAATTTTTTTTTTTTTTGTCAATTGTCTTTTTTTCTTTGAAGTACACAAAGTTTAATTTTGTTGGTTCCTAATTTCTAGTAAATAAGCAATGAAAGAAAGTTTTTTTCATTTTGTGAAAGAACATATTACATATGTACAAACTAAAAACAAAATTCACTCATGGTTATGATAAGTGAAAGTTTTACAAAGATTATAAATTAAGAGTTAATGAGAATGTAAATTATGACTTACAGGTTATAACAATTTTAGAACACCAATGTGGAGTTCTCGTTTACTATTTGTCGAGTTGACTTAGTACTCTTTTAAATTTGCTAATTTTGTACTTCCTGAGATAGGCTTAAACAGTATCACACTAAAATGCACAATACATTTTCAGCAACAGCTAGATGATGTATTTTTGACCTCAGGATGTGCCAATTATTAAATACTAAATGAAAAAACATAAGTATTTGAATTCAAGACAAATATTTTAGAAACCAAAAATAAAACTCCTTGACTAATTTTTCTATATGTCAGCTTATTCAACTTTGCAATCAATTGTATAAGTACCATGTCATCATGCTTTATTTATTGTTAAAATAACTTTTTTTTTTAAGTGTAAAGGTGTGCCCAGTAGCACCTATAGATAGTTCCATTATTTAATCTTTTGTGGTTCTAATTCCAAGTAAAAGTGAAGAAATGGTTTATTACATACTACATGTTTGGGTTTTTTGACTATCACATTCAGATAAATTTTTAATCTAACTACCTTATATTGTGGATATTTAACATTTTTAAAATGTCACCAAGCTAAAAAAGCCTCAACAGCATTAATGAACAATTTTTCTTGGTCAATATTCAAAAACTGTGTTTATGAGAAATACATGCAATAAGTATACTTTCAGTTTGTATTACTTATGACATAGCAAAACTTAAGTGTTTAAAAATATGCTGATATTTTTTTGTGAGTTATAGTTTTAATTTGTGACATCTATTAGTTCCATTAAATGTTGCCAGTAGCTTAATATAATTTTTTTAAATTGGTTTTAATATCTAAGTTAGCAGTATAACTCAGAAAAAGTTATTTAGAGTTTTTGAGTAGTTTTTGTAAAGAACTTAAGTTGGTTGATGAACATACAATTTAAATGTTTAGTAATTTGAGATTTAGTATAGTATGCCAAATGCAGACTTTTGGCGTATAGTATTTCAAAAAAGACCAAGGAGAAAGTCATCAAGTTTACAAAGTGTTGAAGTTTCAGTTCCAGTGACAAAGAATGCTTCATCAAGTTCAGTTTTAGCTGCTGACTATGGTAGGCTCAATTCTTTTTTAAGGCGATAGATATGATGTATTTTTGTTGCTTTTATTATTTCAAAGTCATCTTGTTTTATTTATCTTTTTTTTCATATCTAATGATTGTTTGGTTTGTTTCTTTCTTTTGTTTCATTAATTTAGAAACTTAAGAAGAATCATATTGCATGTGCATAATAATTTTTCATAATAATTGATCATGCATTCAACCCCACAATTTAATGAAGACAGCTAGCTTTGGTTTGGAACAAAACATGTTTTCATTACAGTGGTCAAACCGTGGTTAATTCAGCTAATCCAAGTCATATCAGTGCTCCCATGTTGAATGCTGGGCCTGTGATATCAGTCCCAACTCAAGGGCAATCTGGTTTAGGAAGCTGCATTCCATCAGTACAAATGCCAGTTTTCAATCAGAATCAAGGCCACATTGTTTCTATGAACAGCATGATGCCTAATAAAATATCAATGCAAGGTCAGATTATTCTGCCATTTTTTAAACACTCTATTCATATTTATATATTTGACATTTACTAATTATATACAGATTAAATTAGCAATGATTAAAAGTTTTATTTATTTATTACTTTTGTTTATTTTTGCTTGGCATGGTTTATTTTATATTTTTTTATGCAATGCTTTTGATTTCATAAATTGCTGACAAACTTGCTTCTGCTTATCATTTGTTAATTTATCTATAACTTAATGTTTAAAAAAAAAACTGTAGTAAGTCTGTGTAGAAAAATTTATATCAATGCAAACCAAATAATTGTGCAATTGTTTATTCATATAACTATTGCACGTCCCAATTTGTAATTTCTTGAAGAACTTACAATAGTTTGTTGCATTGTGTGTTCTTTCATAATTTGGTCAGTTGAAGAACTGAATTGTTCTAAAGCAAGACTATTTGACAGGAGACAATTCGACGGGATGAATTCGTCGGCAAGCCAATTTGGTGGAAAATTAAATAATTTTGATTTAACTTTACTAGCGTTGAAACCACAGCAAAAAAGCTTTATAATGTCACTAAGACAATGTTACAGTATACTTCAATTTATTTTTAATATGCAAAACTTATAGTCGCCATTGTCACATATTTAAAAGTAAAGTGTGATACCAAAACTTGTTTTCACCATCTGCTGTTCAGCTGATAAGAGTAAAAATTCACATTTAGAATTTGTTAAATGTGTTAAAGTATGTTGCAGGCCGAATATTCATCAATTGAAATTTATAATGGCTTAATCTTAAATATTTAAATTTAAAAAGGTATTACTGAAATAGTTAAATTTTTGAACCAAGACCGTTTAACACAACGTGTTTTTTGATTTTTTACAAAAAAGTATACAACAATGTACTGCAAAGTTTTGCAAGTGAACGAAACTCATGGCGTCATAATAAGTATTATGCAGTATCTAAACATTTTTCTACAAATCCATTCTGGTGGGCGCGCATGACGCATCTGGAATGAGATGAGGTGAGGCCAGAGCGGTTATTATATTAAACTATCAAACCATGAAAATTATTTTAACTATTTTTTATTAGCTCCAACAGTTTGTTTCGTCTATTAGGCTCGTCAGAAGGCAATCAAAAATCTGAAAAGCAAATATAAACAGGATAGCTTTCACAAAGCGATAGAAAAAAGTCTGCCAAAGAACTTAAAAACAACAAAAATACGGCAGTGATCAAATGCTTACAAATCTTAATAAAAATCAAAAAAACATGCTATGTTAAACGACCTTGGTTCAAAAATTTATTTTTTTCCATAATACCATTTTTAATTTAAATATTCGAAATTAAGCTATTATAAATTTCAATAGATTAATATTCGGCTTGGAACGTAGCTCAATGTAACGCATTTAACAAATTTTAAATGCGAATTTTTTTCTTATCAGCTGAAAAACGGATGGTGAAAACAAGTTTTGGTATTACACTTTACTTTTAAATATGCGACAATGGCGATTATAAATTTTGTTAGTATATTAAGTTGTATTAAGCGATTATAAGTTGTATATTAAAAATAAATTGTAGCATAATATTGTCTTAGTGACATAACAAACCTTTTTTGCTGTGGCTCCATCGCTATTAAAGTTAAATCGAAAATATTTAATTTCCCATTAAATTGGCTTGCCGACGACTTTGTCCTGTCAAATTGTCTCCCGCCAAATTGTTCTAACCGGTTGGTGCTATTGCTTTAAAAAAATTTACTACAAAATTAAAGCTGAATATCTTTAAATCAATTATATTGTGTAGTAAAAGCAATAATTTATTGAATATTATAAAATTTAATTTTCTATTTCAACCAATATCAAAGTCATCGAATTCAAACTTGGGTTAAACTAAATTAAAAATAACGGGTTGAAACTTGGATGAAATTGAAAATTGAATTTTAAAAAGATCAAATTTTTATCTGAAACGCAATGATGTTATTTATTGTTGATAGCAATTGTAATTAAGCACTTATATTTTCACTAAAGTTATTTCAAAAATTAAAAATCATTACCAAATTTATGATGAAATAACTGCTTTTATCTGCATAAAAAAGATAAATTTTTACTTTTTAAAGTTAAAAAATAAATGTTTTAACCAACAAAATTAAATAGTGTAATTTTTAATGGTGAAAAAATTTTAATTTTTCTAAATGAATTATTGTAAATAAAAATAAATCTTGAACTGCTATATTTATTCAAAGAACTGAAAAAAGTTTTTAAAATTTGTTTACTGTAGCTGGTCCACCTTTGAGGTATGTGGCGTTATATGACTACGAAGCAAGAACAAAAGATGATCTTTCTTTTAAAAAAGGAGAGCAATTATTCATTTTAAATAGCACGTAAGATGACCATTTATATTATATATGCAGCAGATGTATAAATATAAATAATTTATTCCAGCGAAGGAGACTGGTGGGAGGCTCGATCACTTGTGACACAATCTACAGGTTACATTCCAAGCAACTATGTTGCTCCTGCTGATTCAGTGCAGTGCGAAGAGTAAGTTCGTCCGTCAACAACAAAATCTTTGCAATAATATCATTTTGCTCATTTATATACAGGATTATTCTATATTATCTATATATTTGATCATATAGAGTCTATATAATTGATAATATAAGGTCTCTATATTAGGTCTTTATGATATATATATACTCTCCATAATTAGGTTTCTATAATATAGTTTCCATAATATTAGGTCTCCATAATATAGTCCCCATAATACTGAGTCTCCATATAGGGTCTCCAATAGGTCTATATACCTACGGTATCTATATATACTTTACGGAGACTATATTACAGAAACCTAATTATCGAGACCTAATACAGAGACCTCATATTATCTACGATATATGTATATAGACCCTATACAAAGATATATGTATATAAAAGTTTTTGCAATACGAAATTGATTGCAAAAAAAAACGAATTTGATTGCAAATAAACAGAGACTTAATTGATCGCAACAGAGACGTAATAGATCGAAAAACCCTGTAATAATTGCCATTATCACAAGCTCAATAGCATTTTCGACTCTGTTTCTTTTGTAGATGGTATTTCGGAAAGATAAGCCGTAAAGATTCTGAAAGACTTTTAATGAATGGGAATAATGTGCGAGGCACATTTTTAATTCGTGAAAGTGAAACTGCACCAGGTGTGTTTTGTTGGACAGCTTTGAAATATATTTGATGTGCTTATGTCACTCTGATTCAACCTTAATCCATTACTCTATGTGTTTATTATGGAAGTTAAAAAGTATTAGTTCAACCAGCATTGTCGACGTTTCAGGTACATTTTCTCTCTCCATCCTTGACGAAGATCAGACGAAAGGATCGAACGTGAAGCACTATCGCGTGCGGAAGATAGACACGGGCGGCTTCTACATCACAGCGCGTGCTCAGTTTGATTCATTGAAGAAGCTTATTGAACATTATCAAAGTGAGTTAATGATGTAAAATTGGTAAAGATTTTTCAGTTTATGGATTGCAAAACACTGAATTCTATTTTCCTGAACATTAACTGTATACTTTCTTGTTATTTCTTGCCAACATGTCAGGAATGTTGGTGATGAGGTGGTAAGAATATCGAGTCAACGTCTTTTAAACTTAAGTATATAGTATTGAGTGATAGGTATTGTTTGCTTGCAGTGGTTGGTGTGGTTTGCTTAAAATGAACTTATTTTGTTGTGGCTTACTCATGTGCAGCTGGTCAGTCTGGCAAGCAGTTTTAAATTTCAATCATACTTCTATAAAACTAAAAAAACAAAATAAAAAAAATTTCAACTGGTCAGCAATATATTGGCATCTCCGGAAGCAGATCGGGATAATTACTTGTCCTATGTATAGCAACTCCATCGCTTTTCTGCGAGTTAGGAGGATAAACAAAGAGATAAAATGAAATGTGGACAATCTGCAGACATGACCGATGGACTGTGCTGTCGGCTGGTCAGTGCTTGTCCGGTGCTCGAGAAACCCCAGACTCTGACCATAGCTCGAGATGTCTGGGAAATTCCCCGAGAATCGTTGAACTTGGAGACGAAGCTTGGCTCGGGGATGTTCGGCGAGGTCTGGAAAGGTGGGGGCTCAATGTGAGCTCTTAGGTGGTTTTAACGTTGTTAAGCCAATTTGTGATTTTATATGCTTTTGTGTAATGAATTTCTAACTTCTTAAATAATAGTTAAATATTGGTTTGTAAATTCCAGCAGCAGAATCCCAAACATGAGCTCGCTGGAATCAGGGCTGATATCTTTTAGTTGAACCTCCTAGAACAAGTGCTCGCTTGTTAAACTCGACCTTGCATCGGGTGACGGCATCTGGATTTCAACCATTCATTTGACACTCGTTTAATCTACCGAAGCAGAGCTGCAATGCGCCATCCCGGGACACAGCGCCACCACTCGATTCGCGATGCTGTGTGGATTTGAACCCAGACCCACGTGCTATAATCCAGAATGATAACTTATATTATTTCAGCTGGCAGTCATGCTGATTATATTGTTAAATTGTTTTACTGACGTCACACAGGTCTGTGGAACGGAACGACTGAGGTGGCGATCAAGACACTGAAGCCTGGAACTATGTCGCCGGAAGCCTTCCTCGCCGAGGCGAAGATCATGAAGATGCTGAGACACGAGAAACTCGTCAGCTTATTCGCTGTGGTATTTATGACGTCATTATCCAATTTTTTGTAAGGGTGGCCCGGTCGATCTTGTGTTATTTTGATTTAAGGCCCGTTTCCACCACGAGCGTGAAATGGAGCATTTTTTGTTTGCTTCATTAATTTTTTACTTCTTTTTGCGTTTAAGCGCTAAGCGAAGCAAAAAAATCAATAAAAGAAACAAAGAATACTCTATTTCACGCTTGTAATGGAAACGACCCTTTAGTTTTGCATAGTTTGTTGATTAAATAACACTTGTGGCTAGTGAATTGAAAAGCTGTTCGCGCTTTGGCCCTCTAAATTTTTGCAGCCCTTTTTGGGCCCCGCATGAAAGCCCTTTAAAAAATTGAACGCCCTCCAAATTGAAGTTGAGGTCTTAGCATCAGTTTTAAACTAAAGATGGCGCTATCCTGCTTAGCCGCCCCGTGGTCTATGTTTCAAACAAGCTTAGTTTCAATTTTTCGAGTAAGGCCCGTTCCACACTCACACTTGCCCTATGTTTGTTACTGATTTTGTACGCCGGGCGTCAACACTTATTTGATTGCGATTGAAACACCGTATTGCCATTGTATACAACTGAACTTGGCAACCACAATCGGTCGTAGCAACGCACATCTTGCAATTGAGGTTGAATTGCTTAACATTCATCGTAAATTCTTTTTCTGATGCAGTAAAAGCTTCCACGTAATAAACATTCGCTCAATTTCTTTGGCTTTTCAAAAAATTTTGGATTGAGGTTTTAAAACACCTTTCTGTAAAGAAAACATTGTCTTTCATTTACGGACTAACAATCAAAGGCAATCAGTACAAACAACGACGAGCAATATCGCGCTCATACTGGCTACTCCATTAACTGCTCTCTACGTCAGTTTACTGTACAATCCATTTTCTTTCATAAACCACTAATTTCCGGACCCCAGCCAAACACAAAATAATAAACTTAGTTAAAAGTTAAATATTTGTCAATAATTTGTTTGTAGTGAGTTTATGTCTGCATCCTTCGTAATCTCGCCCCTTTGTTCAGCAAACTTCTCGAATTCAAGTCAATGTCAAGTTTTAAATTAATTATTAGATTATATTTCTTAATTGTTGTCATTGGCTGTTTCTGTAGCATACAAAGAAACTACTAATTATTTTAAACTCTTATTTTGTTGCATCTATTAGACTCTCTGGCTGGTTTCCGACGCGGCTCTGGCTGGGTTCCGACGCGGAAGTCAACTGCAGATCAAGTTGTTCTGCTAACCCAGAACATCGAGGATTCTTTTGAGGCTAAAAAGAAGGCCGGTGCCGTATTTGTCGATCTGACAGCTGCTTATGACACTGTCTGGCACCGTGGCCTTACCTACAAGCTGCTGAGACTATTTCCGGATAAGCACATGGTCAGAATGATTATGGAGCTTGTCCGAAATTGAAGTTTCACCCTTACCACCGGTGACAGCAAGCTAAGCAGGCTACGCCGTATTAAAAACGGCGTTCCTCAGGGATCGGTCTTGGCTCACCTCCTATTTAACATCTATACGTACGATCTTCCTTCCATGATTTCCAGAAAGTTTGCTTATGCTGACGATTTAGCATTGTTGCATTCTTCTGTAAACTGGAAGGACTTGGAGGGGACATTAAGCCAAGACATGTCCACACTTTCAGCGTATCTCCAGATTTGGAGGTTGAAGCTCAGTCACACTAAGACGGTGACGGCAGCCTTTAACTTAAATAACCGAGAGGCCAAACGTGAGCTAAAAGTCTACAACAATGGTAGACTTTTACCGTTCTGTCCAACCCCTACTTACCTTGGGGTAAAACTGGACAGATCGCTCACGTTTCGTCACCATCTAGTGGCATTGCGCAAAAAACTATCCTCGCTCGTCACACTGCTGAGGCGACTCGTGGGCTCGGGATGGGGTGCTGGTGCTAAAACACTACGCATAGCCACCTTATTTCCAGTCTACTCAACAGCTGAGTACTGTGCGCCAGTCTGGTGTCGCAGTGCTCACACTCGCCTCATCGACAGTGTCTTGAATGACGCCTTGCGCATATACTGGATGCCTGCGTCCCACTCCAACGGACCACCTACCTGTACTCTCAGGCATCCAGCCAGCTGAGCTTCGCCGAATGGGAGCGACACTCTGCTTGGCTTACCGTGAATCTCTGGACCCCGATCATATCTTGCATGGTCTTTTAAGTGGGTCCTCAGATACTCGCCAAGTGAGACTAAGATCCAGACGCTCGTTTGTGCCAGCTGCGCGGAATCTTTTGGACAATCTTGCCAGACTTGGCATCCGCGCTTCTGAATGGACAAATCACAAATGGAACACAGAGTACTGTGAAAATGCTTCCAGGCTCCGTGCTTTTGTGCCCCGGACTGGTGCCAGGCTTGTTGGGATGGGCTTAACCCGAGCAGCATGGGTTAAGCTCAACCGCCTGCGGATTGGTGTTGGGCGATTTCATTCGTCCATGCACAAATGGGATCTCGCTCCTTCACCGAATTGCGAGTGTGGCGCCTCTGAGCAAACCGCAGACCATGTTTTAACAGCGTGCCCTATACATCGGGCACTACCACATGGAGCACAAGGTCTGACGGTTTTGGATGACGAAACTCGATGCTGGTTTAATAACATCACTGCCAGTATCTGATTCAGGCAGTGCAGCAGTCTGGGGTAGTAAAAGGATAAACCCTCGGCCCCAGTCCTGTTTGTGTCTGACCTAAAGTGGATACCCTTCAAACGAAAACGAACGAACGATCTCTTGGAAGTTCAAAATCCTTCATTTCACCACCTTACATTATGCTTGCTTCTTTATATTCTTAATTTTGCTTCAAGCAATGTAAACAAATAAAATCAGTTAGCTTTTGAGTGCTCTAACTTGGATTGTAATAGTCGCTTCTGATGACGTAAGCTTCGAATGTTGCAGGTATCCACGGAGCCGATTTACATTGTGACGGAGTTCATGTGCCACGGGAGCTTGCTCGACTACTTGAAGGACGGCCCGGGAAAGCACACGACCTTGGTCGAACACATCGACATGGCCGCCCAGGTGGGAGGGCGTTTCGTTGATAAAAGGCGCCTTCAAACTTTGGTGGCGTGAGTGGCTTGAATGTTTTTGTAGAGAAAACTCGTTTAATTCTGTTTGTAAATCTTCCTCCATCCGTGGTGGGTTCTATTGCAATCCATATCAGGGTTAATCATCCAGGAACCTTCTCTGTCTACCTACGACCTTTTTCGAGCAACCCAGTGTCTAAAGCTTGGGAAGTTGTTGTGTGGAGACTAAGCTGTGTCCTCTCCTCAGATCGCGGCAGGGATGGCGTACATCGAACGTATGAACTACATTCATCGGGACGTGCGAGCGGCCAACATCTTGGTGGGGAAGAATCAGATCTGCAAGATCGCGGACTTCGGGCTTGCTCGGTTGATCGAGGACAATGAGTACAGTGCCAGACAAGGTGCTTGTCGCGGGCGGAAACCCTAAATCTTTTGATACATCAAAAAGAATAAAAGTGACTTCACAAGTTTGAAATGCTGTCAGTTATGATGGTATCACCAACGTGTTTTTATGAAGTCATTACTAAAATGATGTAGCACTTCTGTTGCATTAATACCTATCTAAAAGGTTAAAAGACTGAATTATCTCGACGTCGAGGGTTTGTTTATTTTATCTCTATATTTATCCTCTTGACTCGCAGGAAAGCGACGGAGGCGCTAATACATAGGGTAGGCAATTACCCCGACCTGCTTTCGGAGATGCCAAGATATTGCTGTCCGCTTGTAATTTAAAGAGATATGACTGTAATTTAGAACTGTTTGCCAGGACCACCAAGCAGGGAAATGTGCCGTAAAGTGTCTTTTTCAAAGACACAACAGAGTGGCGCGAGTGAGTTTTGAACCGAGACCGTGTTGGTCACGAGCCCGGCGCTCTAACCACTCGACCACGCTGCCGACTTTTTTAATTTTCTAAAAGATACAGCAGTGCGACTTCATTAGCTTTATATCATGTAGATGAAGAAATAAATACTAATAGTGTAAATTAGCGAAAAATAAGAGAAAATTTGCTCAACAGGTAATCGAATATAACTTTGCTAAAATCCACTTTAACATGTTGAAATTAACATAAGCAAACAGAAAATTTTTATCACTGTATGAACCGTATTTTAAGGTTATAATTTCAAGAGCAAATATGTCACTCTGACTCTTGCTTAACTGTGAGGTGTAGCGTCGTTGTTGGTCCTACCCTAACTCGTCACTCTTCGGTGACATTGGATCATTTTTTAGGAGCAAAGTTTCCGATAAAATGGACCGCTCCAGAAGCAGCGATGTACGGGAGATTCACCATCAAGTCCGACGTGTGGAGCTTCGGAATCCTCTTGACTGAATTGGTCACAAGGGGTCGCATCCCCTACCCGGGTAAAAAGAAGTTTTAAAGTCTTGCTGTCGTAAGCATCAAGAAGCTGTGAAATACTGACGTAAGAACCCCGATAGATCCCCCAAGCCGACTCCTGTCCTCGTTACGTTGTTTTTTTTTTGGAGAGATTTTATTTGACGTTGTTTTATAAGATAAAACAACGTCACTATCAACTTTTATTTATCTATGAAAGTTGATAGTGACGGTTAGAGTTTACCTGACCTGTTACAAGGGTTTGTGGTTAAATTTCGGAGAGTCACAATAATCGCACAATCCTTTATAAACGGGACTTAAAATAATAAAAGAACGGCCGAAAATGGCGCAAGGAAAAGCATCTGTTGTGGTATCTGGGGGCAGAGTTGATAAATCGGTTCAGTTGTTGAACCTGACTTGATTTTGTGAATCGCAACCGCTCGGTCTATGTTCCGCAGAAGCATCACCAAGGATTCAAGCATCCGCCCACAATTCCACTTGTTTATTTTATTTCATCTCTATATTTATCCTCCTGACTCGCAGGAAAGCGATGGAGGCGCTAATGCATAGAGTAGGCAATTACCCCTATCTGCTTCCGGAGATGCCAAGCTATTGCTGTCCGCTTGTAATTGTAAGAGATATGACTTTAAAGTGTCTTTTCCAAACCCGATCCGCTTTGGAGCTGGGATTTATATTAACACCGACGAATCCCGGCAATACTTTAGAGCGTCCCTTGAAATCGTGTTGCAGTCAGCTTATCAGTGTGGAAATCCTGAATATATAAAAGCACTGCAAACGTTGGCTTAGCTGGCCTAAAAACCTAGCTCGTACATCCAATGTTTTCGTGCCTAATAATGTTTATTGATCTAGGAATGATGAACAGAGAAGTTCTAGAACAGGTAGAGAGAGGTTACAGGATGCCCAAGCCCGTACTTGCTCCTAATGATCCACCATGTCCCGACTCCTTGTACGAACTAATGATGCATTGCTGGAACAAGGATCCGCTCTTCCGGCCCACTTTCGAGTATATCCAGGTTTGTCATCGGAGCAAATCTCCCTCTTTCCTCTTCATCACTTTATATTTCATTTCAGGGTTTCCTTGAAGATTATTTCAACGCCACAGAACCCAACTACAGGGAGGCCCACGACTTCTAACCCACTGTGAAGCGTCGCATGAGCTTGCACTTGTTACCCAGCAACTCGCTCGGCAGTCTTATGTTCAAGTGACGTCATTGATGATACCGTGTCGAAATGGGAAATTGAATGAACAGTGTTTTTACTTCGGACAAGAGCTTTCTCGGTCTTGCACCTCGCTTAACTAATTTTGTTTAAGTTAGCGATTCGTATATCTTGCTCGGTGGTAATAAATTTTATGTTTTGTCTGTTAAGGGATTCTTTATTAACAGCGGGTTACACGCGTATAAACGTATATTTGCTAAGAGATTGAATAACCGTTATATAATTTTACAAGCGAGATGCATAGCAATCAAAATAAAACGACATTAAAGAACTTTTACTGGATTAAAAGTGCATGGCATCAAATTTATTCAAACTATTTTTCTATCTAAAAGTAGCTAAAAAATAGTAAGACAACCACTAAGTGGGTAAAAAAATTGAACCCAAATCATAAAGTTAATTGAAGAGCAGCGATTGGTGAAGATTGATCATGGCGGAGGGTGGAGCAGGTCATCGTTCAGCTCACTTAAAGGTTTACATTCTTCAACATGAAGATGAGGAATTTCAATCGACCTCTTTTCTAATATATTGGCCACTTCTCTGGTGATGGCAGCTAAATTTTGAGAACGAGATTTCGGCTGTAACTCATCCCTGATGTTGACCATAAGAGGGCGCTTCTGGGGATCTTTGTCACAACAATTCTTCATGTGTTTCAAAAGCAACTGCACAATGGGATCAGCGTTTGTTTCGTAATTCTGAATGCACTGGTTGAGGTTATTACTAAACAAACTGTAACCTTGTTTTGGTGGATTGTGGCGTTGAATTACGACATAAACAATGACTCCGTAACTGTAAACATCCATAGACTTTTTCAATTGGGCATGAGGGTGTTCCAATCTTTCAGGAGCAGCAAATGCAATGGTCCTTTCACCACCGCCTAAACGGGTGGCGCTAACATCTTCTGTACGGGTCGCAAACTCAGCTCCCCCGAAATCGCCGACTTTGCAGCGTAAATCGGAAGTAAGCAAGATGTTGGCGGGCTTCAGATCCCCGTGGACCATTCGCTTGTCGTTGAACCCGTTGTGCAAGTAAGTAATCCCACTGCTGATGTCAGCGCTGAATCGCAGCTTAAGCGCAGATGAAATGTCATAGCGGTGATTGTCATCATCTTCGTTCTTGGAAAGCAACAAATCATGAAGGTTGCCACCAGGTAAATATTCCATGACGATTGCCATTGATGACCTCCATGATGTGTATCCTTCTATTCTGACAACATGGGAATGATTGGCTTCGTTCAACAATTTCACTTCTTTAATAAATCTGGCAAAAACAATAAAAACTCAAATTATTAAACTTATTAACTTTATTTGCTGGCTTATCGATCAAAGCAAAAGCTTATTAATAAAAGATTTTTTGGCATAAAAAATTTTTTGAGAAAAGAAATATTTTGTAATCTAAGCTTTTTAACTTTTTTGAAACTAATGGCAAGAATTTTGACCGACTTCTATGGTTTAAAAATATTGTGTTGTTTTATGAACTTGCCTCCCTGAATATCGATCACTTTTTGCGCGAAATTCTCTAATCCAACTCAGGATAGTCCATCATCAATGGATACCTGGTCATTCTTCCCTTCCAGCCAACGACTTCGCTGATTCTCTTGCTAAAGTCGGTGCCACTCATGACCCCTCAGCCATACCAATCTCCCTCTTACCTCTTATTTCCTCTGATCGTCTATCCCTCTATACCAGTCGGAGATACCCGTATCTTGGTTTCTTTCAACATTAAATTCTTCCAGTATTTTCTGAGCAGCTTACCCACCCTCTGCTCTATCATCTCTTGTTTACGCTGCAACAGGCACAGCCAGTGTTTTTTTTAAGGCGTTTTGAGGAACCGAAACGGTCTCTCAAAATTTTCCAGCGGTCTCTCAAAGTTTGCTTCTACCATAGTGTAAACAAAGCTGAGTACGCTCAGGAACAATAGGGAAAAAAATTAGCGGTCTTTTAAAATTGCTTAGAGGTTCCTCAAGCCAAACCTTAAAAAAAACACTGGGCACAGCACTCTTCCTGCTCCATACCTCCACAGGATTGGTCGTGCCAAGACTTTCTCCTGCGGCAATTGTTGTTTGGAATGACAGGACATCATTTATCTTGTGGTAGACTGCCATGTACTTGACCCTCTACGTTTGGCCATCTTCGGCCACTCCCTTATTATCCTACACCTCTGATCTCATCCCTGGGGGGGTTTACCGATCATTGGGACTCCGCGGTGTTGATCGGCGCCCCCATCTCTAGTAATGAATCGGGTAAGCCCACCACCATCAACTTTTCTAATCTGAAGGACATTTATTTTTTTATTGTTTTGTTAAGTTGCTGATCGAAAATTTTTTAGTTTTTTAAACAATCAGATAATTATTTTATACCAAATAACCGGCGCAAAAGACGCTTTCAGATTTTATCTTCTATGAATATATTTTTTAGAATGATGATGATGATATTTTATTCACGCTTAGTAACAATATTTAAGTATATGCAATGTACATTAAGCAAAGCATGAAAAGGAAACGCGACACAACGACGAACGTTAAACATGCAGAAAGTATAGAGAGGGGGTAAGAAAGAGAAAAAACAAGAAGCACGGCCGCGTTACCTAATTCAAACTAACTATATTATTATTTAAAAAGACAAAAAAGACACAAAAAAATGACAAGCCAAAAATGACAAAAAAAAAAAAAAAAAATGTGCAGTGCAGGAACGGTTATGTAAATCGTTAAAAAGAATAAACTTTGTTAAAAATACAAAACACTAAAGTAAACTTGTTACTCAAAGTTGATTGCTTCAGCTGATACGCGAAGTTCGGTTCTGTTCGTTGTTTGCATTTTCACAACTTTAAAAAACTTTTCTCCGAGCTTTTTGTCGTGACAGTCTTCAGGAGATAAACGTCGGAATGAAGGGAAAAAATTCAACTGATTTTCTAACAAAGCTTCTTTGCAGTAGAACAGTGGTTCCCAACTTTTTTTGATATGACGGCACACTATTAAGCTATTTACATTTTCGCGGCACGCCAATCATATTGATTGATAATAATGCTGCTTACCACTATGATAAAGTATTAATTAACAAATTATAACAAATATAGGCGCACAGTACTCAGCTGCTGAGTAGACTAAAAATAAGGTGGCTATGCGTAGTGTTTTAGCACCAGCACCCCATCCCGAGCCCACGAGTCGCCTCAGCAGTGTGACGCGCGAGGATAGTTTTTTGCGCAATGCCACTAAATGGTGACGAAACGTGAGCGATCTGTCCAGTTTTACCCCAAGGTAAGTAGGGGTTGGACAGAACGGTAAAAGTCTACCATTGTTGTAGACCTTTAGTTCACGTTTGGCCTCTCGGTTATTTAAGTTAAAGGATGCCGTCACCGTCTTAGTGTGACTGAGCTTCAACCTCCAAGTCTGGAGATACGCTGAAAGTGTGGACATGTCTTGGCTTAAAGTCCCCTCTAAGTCCTTCTAGTTTACAGAAGAATGCAACAATGCTAAATCGTCAGCATAAGCAAACTTTCTGGAAATCATGGAAGGAAGATCGTACGTATAGATGTTAAATAGGAGGGGAGCCAAGACCGATCCCTGAGGAACGCCGTTTTTAATACGGCGCAGCCTGCTTTGCTTGCTGTCACCGGTGGTAAGAGCGAAACTTCGATTTCGGACAAGCTCCATAATCATTTTGACCATGTGCTTACTCGGAAGTAGTCTCAGCAGCTTGCAGGTAAGGCCACGGTGCCAGACAGTGTCATAAGCAGCTGTCAGATTGACAAATACGGCACCGGCCTTCTTTTTAGCCTCGAAAGAATCCTTGATGTTCTGGGTTAGCAGAACAACTTGATCTACGGTTGACTTTCCGCGTGGGAACCCAGCCTGCTCTTTAGGGAGCAGTGGATCGATTAATGGTTCAACGCGGGCGTAGATAAGCCTCTCGAGGACCTTGTAGGGGACACAGAGCAGAGATATCGGTCGATAACTCTTTGGGTCCCCCACGGGCTTTCCGGGTTTCGGGATCGCGACCACAAGCGCTCTTCTCCAGATCTTGGGAATTTTGAGTCGGCGCAAACAGGAAGAAATAAAGTCACGTAACCAGGACTTCAAAGCAGCTCCAGCATGGAGTATAAGCTCGGGGCAGATGGAGTCAGGTCCCGGAGCTTTACCTGGTTTTAAATGTTGAAGGGCAGCAGCAAATTCTCTCTGTGAGAAATTGTCAAAGATATTTACTGTGTCTGGTGTTGTGGCCCTCCAAAGGTCAGACACTTCTTGAAAGACTAGTCGAGATGATTTGCGATCAACAGCCTCGTATTTCCCATTTCTAACCAGCTGAGATGCAATAGCATCGGCTGAAACGGGACAGTGACGAGGAGAGTGTCGTGACCTACCAGTAAGATTGTTCAAAATACTCCACGCTTTTCGACTAGAGTGTGAGAAGTCAATGCTCCGAACTGCTTTGGACCATCGATCCCTCCTCTTTCTGTCAAGCTTGACAAGCAGAGCTGATGCAGCCAAGCTCGAGTCGTCTCCCTGAGGAGACTGCAGAAAGATTTTATAGAGGGATTCACACTCTGTATCCCAACACGGAATATAGTTATTTCGATGCCCGCGTGGGATAGTCTTTTTGGCTGCTTTCTTAATGGTGTTACAGAAGTCCTGGTAACCCGCATCCACATCAAGTGAATCAGGCGGCAACAAAGTCTTTGCGAATTTATTCGTCAAAGCAATGTAGTGACTCCATTTGGCCTTGCGGAAGTTCCATCGCTTAACAGGCATGCTTGGCACTGCCATAGCAAACCTTGGTTGTGTAATAAGCGAAGGTCGATGTTGTGACCTGGGGAACTTGTCAAGGGCACGTCTATCCGGTAAGCGACTGCTTGGACCTACGCTAGCGAAAGCTAGATCTGGATTGGTGCCAGTGTTCCAGCGACCGGAATAAAAACTGGCAGCGTCCTTGGCATTATATAGGAGGGCAAGACAATTAATACTTGCCCATCCAGCCAAGCACTCACCGTCCGGACTGTTGTCGTCGTAACCCCAGTCAGCATGACGACAGTTAAAATCACCAGCGTAAAGACAGGGGTGAGGAAACACTGAGAGATCCAGGGTTCGCAATCGCGTTGGTGGTGGTTTGTAGACATTGACTATTTTATAGCCATCAACGTCCACACACAGCCACTCAATGCGATGTCGGTAAAGATTGATCCAAAAGCGTGTATCTCAGTCGCTCGTGGACAAACGTGGCAAGGCCATGCTTCCTGCTTAAAGAAGACCCAGCTAGTTGGTAGTTTGGAAGTACCAACTTCTCTGCATCAGGGCAGTGGGTCTCCTGCAGTAGGATAACGAGTGCCTCACACTGCATAGCGAGGTGATGAAGAACGTTCACCTTGCTTGCAGTGAGGTCTTCGATGTTCAGCTGAAAAATAGTGGGTCTTTTTTAACTTGTTGGCAATGTGCCCTGAAAAGGGCAGTTTTATCCTAGCATTGCCCCGTCCTGAAAAGGACGTTTGCCGATTAGCAGAAACACACTGAAAATTGGAGTGGGTGGATATCCTTCCGTTTTGGTAGGTTCGGTTCGGTCTGTCACCTTTGAAATCAATGAACAGACTTACTCACGGCCCAGGCTGCGAGAAAGCACCTACTATCTGGGTCTTTTAAGTGGGTCCTCAGATACTCGCCAAGTGAGACTAAGATCCAGACGCTCGTTTGTGCCAGCTGCGCGGAATCTTTTGGACAATCTTGCCAAACTTGGCATCCGCGCTTCTGAATGGACAAATCACAAATGGAAAACGGAGTACTGTGAAGGAGCTTCCAGGCTCCGTGCTTTTGTGCACGAGAGCGTTGCCAGGCCTGTTGGGATGCGCTTACCCCGAGCAGCTTGGGTTAAGCTCAACCGCCTACGGATTGGTGTTGGGCGATTCCATTTGTCCATGCACAAATGGCGTCTCGCTCCTTCACCGAATTGCGAGTGTGGCGCCTCTGAACAAACCGCAGACCATGTTCTAACAGCGTGCCCTATACATCGGGCACCACATGGAGCACGAGGTCTGACGGTTTTGAATGACAAAACTCGATGCTGGTTTAATAACATCACTGCCAGTATCTGATCCAGGCAGTTCAGCAGTCTGGGGTAGTAAAAGGATAAACCCTCGGCCCCAGTACTGTTTGTGTCTGACCTGGAGTGGATACCCTTCAAACGAAGACGACGAATGTTTAAATAAGGAAATGCTAGTTTACAAAAGTTTGATGTTGAGAATTGCAATAATATAGTGGACACCGCTTAATGTGATCACTTTTGTTAACACCAAAAATGATAACAATAACTGATTGATAACATTAACTAAAAAAATGAAAATTGCAATTTTATCGTTCATTAGGTGTCGCAAAAATAAAATTAAATAAATGAAGTATTTAATAAACAATAAAACTTACAATAGACACAGTACAATACATTATTTATTTAGGAAATCGTCCAGCTTTGTCTGCTTCATGTCTTTTCGTAGCAAATCATTTATAAAGGACTCATACTCATAATGCAGTTCAAATTCAGAAGATTTATTTTGCACTCCAAGCCGTAACACGCGAAGAGCTTCCCACATTTCCTTATTTGTTGGAATGTACACTGCTGGTTGATCTTCCTCTACTTCATCGTCAGTGCCTACTTTATTCTCCCCAGCCTGTGTAACAGCCTCGCAGACGTCAGCCTCCGTTAACTTTGCAGCCACCTGGAGGTTATGGTCCATTGCCATCCACTCCTCGAAGTCGGTTTGCGTCATGTCACTTGGTTTTTTAGCAACAATGTCCTCTATTGTTGTGGTTGTAGTGGTACACGAGAAACCACCTTTCTTGAAACAGTTTTGAATTGTTTCTTCCGAAACATGCTTCCACGACAAGGCTAACAAATGCAAGGCCTCGAGCAGATTAGTTTTTTTGGCCAAGTTATTTGCACTCATTTTTTTAACATCTTCAATTTGTTCCAAAACATTGGCATGCATTTCTCTTCTGTAATGAGCTTTTAGTGATTGAATGATTCCTTGGTCCAAATGCTGTAAGAGCAACGTATTGGCTGGAAGAAAGATCAACTTTATGTGATTTAAGGTGACATTAACAGCATGCGCTATGCAGTTGTCAACAAGGAGAACAATATTGTTTGTCAGCTGATTATCCCACTTCACGAGCCATTTTTTTAATATGACACTGGTCATCCACGCATTTGCATTTGCGCAATATTCCACAGGTAATTTTTTAATGCCTTTGAAGCAACACAGGTTGTGGCTTTTTCCTATCACTAAAAGCCTTTGCTTCTTACCTGACATGTTTACACAACAAAGCACCGTCACACGATCCTTTGACACTTTGCACAAACGCACAGTCTCGTTTTTAAAAAGATATGTATGCTCAGGTAATGCTCGATAGAATAAACCGGTTTCATCGGCATTGTACACATCGTCAGAAGAATAATCCGCAATTATTTTTGGCCATTGTATGATGCTGCTGCTGGGGCATCTGCACCGTTCTGTTCCCCTTGTACATGTTTGTAAACAATGTTTTCCCGTTTCTTCCATCGTTGAAACCAACCATCAGTTGCCACAAGTTTGTGTTTATTATCTGCTTGGTTAAATTTTCAGCTTTTTGGCGCATTAGGGGTCCATTTACTCGAGCATCATCTTCTCGAACATTAGTAAACCACAATTTCAAAGCGGATTCGACTTCAGCGTTTTTTCCAGTCCGTCTTCTTTTGCACAAAATATTTTGGTTTTCTTCAATGTCCATCTCGAGGCTTATGCGATTTTTTAAAATTTTGCAGAGAAGTGGCTGGGAAATTTGCAGTTTTGCAGCAGCCTCTCGTTGCCCCATCTTAGGCAGCCTATCATAGCTTTCTAAAATTGCAACTTTTTTTTTGATGCTTAAATCTCTGCGTTTCTTCATCTCAAAGAGGTAAGAAAATCACTAAGAAAAAATTCACTGTCACACAGCCTATTGTCTTTGCATCAGATCGCTTGTCACAACTGGTTGTCTTGTACAGTAACTGAGTGGCAAAAACAGGTGAAGTTGAAAAAAACAGTTGAAAAAAGCACTAGATTAAAGCTTGCTAGATAAAAGCTTGCCGTGATTAAAGCGATTAAAACTAACTCACTAGATTAAAGCTTGCCGCGAAATTATGACCCAGTTCATTTGCTCTTTCATCGTTCCGATAGTTCCTGTTTCGATATTTATAGCTTTCTCAGGCTGCTAATCATCAGAGCTGGGCATTTACGCTGGAAATTAACAAAATTAGTCACTACGTTTGGGAAAAAATCGATAACAATAACCGATGTACTGATTACAGTAAGCGACATATTTGTGATGCATATTGTACGTTCGGGCGGGGATCAGGAATTCCGATAATATTAACCGATTGATAACATTATCCGTGATTACATTGAGCGGCGTCCACTGTACTTTGATTGCTTTATTACTTAGAATTGGATGCTCATTCTTAGATCAAAAATGCATCTAATAGCAGCTGTGCATGCTTCAATTTGAGTCCACGATCGCTGAAAATGCTTGCTAGTTCTTCCTCTTCCCACAACTCAAAACTATGAGGATTTATGAGGGTTAAATCAGCAAAAGGACCGCGAATCCAAACAAGATCTTCAATGTTGATTGAAGGAAAATATTCTTCAATTCTATTTTTTCAGCTTGTTAGTTGTTCAATTATAATATATCTTCTAACATCTTCTCAATGCAGGTTTTACAAATTAATGGAAAAATATCCAAATTGCCTGCTTTAACTCTGTTTCTAAATACAGAAAGTTTTTTTAAAAGCAACTAATTCGTCGATCGAAGTTAGAATGTTTTCATTCCTGTCTTGCATATTGCTGTTTAGGCTATTGAGGTGTCCAAACATTTTGTTAAATACTCTACTTTAGACATGCACAATTCATCGTTAAGGTATTTACAAATTCGCTCATGAAGCTCATTTACGCGTGCTAGTACTTTCCATTTCGAAAACAAGTTTAAGATGGGTGCCCATTGAAAGGGCACCGGTTTCATCGTGCATGTGTTGAGCGTTTGTGTCTCCGGCACAGCCAGTGGAGCGCAATGTTCTGAATGATTTGCAGTTTTTTGATGTTGATGTTTGATATGATAAGGCTCCATATAGTGTTTGCATATTCCAAAATTAGGTAAGTGATAGCGAATGTGGAGTTGATTAGTCTCCTACTATACGAAGTCGACATAAAAGAAAGGGTGGTATTTTTTTTCCGCACCCCACAGGAGCAGCGGGCGTATTAAAACAACCAACTCCTTAAAGCTCAAGCATTGAATAGAGCGCGCAGTTTCGGTGAACATTTCTATTCTGCGCTCACAATGCCAGACCTTCCTCTCTTAGATTTTTCAACCTAGTCATTTCAGTTCTTCCGGCTCTTTTCTTGGTCAACCTTTCTTTTATTTAGTTGCTGAGGCGATTCGAAACCGGGCTTTAAATTCAGTGTTTGATGTAATCAACGCTATATCACGATTCGCCGCACTTCAATTGCTCAACAAGCTTTAAAACCATAAACTGAAAGCCAAAAGATGAGATGAATAAACTAGTGTTTTTGATATAAATTGATTTAATTAGATATTCTAGAAGCATTCTTTCTAAACTGATGGTATAGAATCCATATTTGGCCTTGTGTGTTCGTTGATTATAACTATTTAATAACCGTTTTATCTATAATACGTATATAAATCAAATTCTTATCCATCGTGAATGATCGCATTCATTCGGTTCATCGTTTTTCTTCCTTGGGTATACTGCCACTTCACACTCAATCATGCCACGTCTCGCTCATCAAAGTGGCTTCAGAAAGGCGAAATTACAAAATGGGTTCTATGCATCCAACACCAGCATAGCTACACTAGAAAAGCAACACATGTTTTTAGTTGATGAACTCGAAGAAAAAAACTCTCTCATCAAGAATTTGTTCAACTCGCAAAACTTCTTTCTTTTCTCGTATTCTTTTTAACCTTTCAACTTGTAGAGAGCTTTTACGAATATTTTTAAAATGCTGCGCTGCGGATATTGGAGTTTTAAGTCGATCAAAAAGTAGTTTTCAAATAACTTCCAGAACAAATCTTGATGAATACCGGAACAAAACCTAAACAGTACAGGGGCACTCACCTGTCCTTATTCTTCTTGATCGCCTCCCTTGACCCGACCAGCATCTGACACTTCACAGCGACAGTATCGAGATATTTGATGAAACCTAAATGAACTTTGCCGTAACCTCCACGACCCAATAAACCATCCTCTCCAGTCCGGATGAAGACATCGCATGAAGAGATGGCGGAGCCGATCTGCACAGCGGGTTGCCAGCAAATTAAAATAATCAAGACTTTAAAAAATAATTGGAAACACCATGAAATTTATTAATTCACATGCATTAACTCGGATCCGGTGTTTTCAACCGAATACGCGCGTCGTCTGCAGGTTGCGACAAAACTTAATTTAGTGACGTGACTCGAACAGATCGGTTTCAAGATTATGTAACGTTTATTTTCAATTCAAAATTGGTTTGATTTGTGCATTTTCTTCATTTAATACAAACTATTATAAATGTATACCAACTACTACATCACTGTACAATAACTACAATGACAATACTACAACATCAATTGACAAACATCTCCTGTTTGAAATACGTAAGATACGAGGATGTTGAGAGCAAAGTGACGTCTGAAGACCAAAAGAAAAAACCTAGTAACAGCTCTGAAAATTTTCTGCTCAGAGAATTTACTGCTGCCCGCTATTGCCTAAACCAGAGATGCTGCATCTTTTTGCTGTCACCGGCCGCATTGCAGAATTAGCTTCAACCTAAGGCCACCAGCGAATTCCTTTACATTAGAAAACTATATGAAGACCGGAAACAAGGTTTTATCTGTAATCGAAGCATGACCTTGGCATATTCGAAAACAAATAAAGACTGTTTTTTGGTCTTCAAGATGTAATTTTTTTTCTTCAAGACAAATAAAGACCTAATTTATTCAAGTCTCTATTTTAATTTTTTAATTTAGGTTTATTGCTTGCTATAGCATCTATTTTACTGAAGCTAAACGTTAGATCTGGTTTTGCCGATTGACAATGCTAACAACAATATTGGACTTGAAACAGTTTTATGAAGTACTTGATATTAATTATTTAAAAACATATTTTAAAACTAAGCACATGATATTAGTTCACCTATAAAATGTTTATAGTAAATTTTTTATTGATGCAAACTTTTCTAAAACTGTCAAGAAGTGTCAATTGCAAAAAAGGTTTCAAACGCATGCAGAATTTTTATTTTATTTATTTTATCCTAATACATAGGGCAAGCAATTACCCCGACCTAATATATAGGGCAAACAATTACCCCGACCTGCTTCCGGAGATGCCAGAATATAGTTGTCCGCTTAAAATTTAACAAAGACATAACTATAATTTAGAACTTCTTGCAAGACTACCAAGCAGGGGAAAAGTGCCGTAAAGTGTCTTTCCCAAGAACACAACGGAATAGCGCAAGTAGGTTTTGAACCTAGACCATGGCGATCGCAATCACGGCACTTTAACCACTCGATCACGCTGCCGACACAAAGTAAGATAAGTGAATTAAGATGCCAAATTAAAAATAATATAATCTTAATCTCAAATGCATGATTCCCCCATTGTTTGATGTTGTTTTGAAAGAGTTTTTGCCAGATTCTAAAGCACTCTATTTCATAATTGAGCAAATGAGAATAATTTAACTTTTTTCTAAAAAGGGACAAAGATGCTCTAATTTAAAAATTGTTTTAGCACGTTTGTCGGCAAATTTAAGTGCCTACAGAATACATACATGCATGAAAAATGAGATCTCAACTGTGCCATCGAAAAGAATTATGTTCATGAGCTATTACAGCGGAGTAATATCTAGTTCTAAAAAAAAAAACTTTGATGTGGAGTTAAAAAACATAAATAGATCTGCTGTGCATGTACTGTCACTATTTTGTGAGCTGTGTGTGTACAGTCATTGTTTTGTAAGTTGTGTGTACTGTCACTATTTTGTAAGCTGAGTCTGTACTGTCACTATTTTGTAAGCTGAGTCTATACTGTCACTATTTTGTAAGCTGAGTCTATACTGTCACTATTTTATAAGTTGTGTGTATACTGTCACTATTTTATAAGTTGTGTGTATACTGTCACTATTTTATAAGTTGTAAGTCACTATTTTGTAAGCTGAGTCTGTACTGTCACTATTTTGTAAGCTGAGTCTATACTGTCACTATTTTATAAGTTGTGTGTGTACTGTCGCTATTTTTTAAGTCGTGCATGTACTGTCACTATTTTGTAAGCTAAATGTGTACTGTCACAATTTTGTAAGAGTGTATACTGTCACTATTTTATAAGTTGTGTCTGTACTGTCACTCTTTTGTAAGCTAAGTGTGTACTGTCACTATTTTGTAAGCTAAGTGTGTACTGTCACTATTTTGTAAGCTAAGTGTGTACTGTCACTATTTTGTAAGCTAAGTGTGCACTGACACTATTTTGTAAGCTAAGTGTGTACTGTCACTATTTTGTAAGCTAAGTGTGTACTGTCACTATTTTGTAAGCTAAGTGTGTACTGACACTATTTTATAAGTTGTGTGTGTACTGTCACTATTTTGTAAGCTAAGTGTGTACTGTCACTATTTTGTAAGCTAAGTGTGTACTGTCACTATTTTGTAAGCTAAGTGTGTATTGTCACTATTTTGTAAGCTAAGTGTGTACTGTCACTATTTTGTAAGAGTGTATACTGTCACTATTTTATAAGTTGTGTGTGTACTGTCACTATTTGTAAGCTAAGTGTGTACTGTCACTATTTTGTAAGCTAAGTGTATACTGTCACTATTTTATAAGTTGTGTGTGTACTGTCACTATTTTTTAAGTCGTGTGTGTACTGTCACTATTTTATAAGTTGTGTGTGTACTGTCACTATTTTGTAAGCTAAGTGTGTACTGTCACTATTTTGTAAGAGTGTATACTGTCACTATTTTATAAGTTGTGTGTGTACTGTCACTATGTTATAAGTTGTGTGTGTACTGTTACTATTTTGTAAGTTGTGTGTGTACTGTCATCGGTGCATCTGTACACTTCAGATGCTTGCCAAGAAAAATCAAGATTTAGACGCCCATTTGTGCCAGCTATGTGACAACTACTAAATGGCCTTGCCGAATTAGGTATCCGTGCTGTCAAGTAAATGAATTAAAGAAGAATGACAGAGTACTGTGAGGGTACATCCCTGGTCTGTACTTTATACAGTGAGAGTACAAACCACCACCATGCCTCTTAAAATGATTTTTCTTGAACAGCTTGGGTTAAGTTCAATCGCCAGCAGGCTGGCGTGGCCGATTCCATTCGTTGATGCACAAAAGGGGTCTTGTTTTTTCATTGTATTATGAGTGCGGCTCCATTGAACAAACCGCAGACCACATCTTAAGAACATGCCTCATACATCGGGCACCACATGGAGCATGAGGTCTGACAATGCTCGAGCTTCTTCAAAAAAGCACACCCCAAAAAATCCTTCTACCATTAATAACTCCACCAATGTTCCTAAACTCAACTAACTTTTACTTACCAAACCTCAGCGTCATCTCTACCTCCTTCCTAACAGCAACTCTTTACTCCTCCCTCCCAAAACTGCCTATAAATCCTCCAATGGAATGCCAATAGAATTCGCCCTAGTTATACTGAACTTATACAATTTCTATCACTAAATCAGAACGACCTCATCTTTGTGCAGAAGTCGCACCTCACTTCTGACTCCACCTTCCATGTCCCCGGTCATAAAACTCTCAGAAAGGACCACTCTGTAACGACGAGACGAACCACCAAATCTATGGGGAACCTAGTAGGTGGTGTCTTTACACTTGTCAAAAACGGTCTCTCTACCCAACACCTTATTTGATCCCAGCTCCAATTATTTAGCTATCACAGTTAAAATAAAAGGAGCCTCTCCTATTCACCTTTTCAATCTTTATGTCACTCATATCTGCTCCTCTTCTTCTGATTTCTTTCCTAAATCTTTCTCACCCTTCCTCTTACCTTCATCCCCCTACTACCTACATTTTCGGTGATTTGAACTGCCATCACTCATCCTGGGACTCTTACAGCCAGAGGACCAATTAGGTAAAGATTTGCTTGACTAGCTCCTCACCTCTGGTTTACATGTACAACCCTTCAACAACCCTGGCTATCCCACCTTACTACACCACCCCACTGGAAACCGCTCTTCTCTTGATCGCTCTATTGTTCCTGCCCCCATAACCTCTAAATGTACATGGCTGACCCTTCTAGACCTCAGCTCCAATCATCTTCCTATTTCTATTACTATTCCTACTTCCTCTTTAACTAACTCAAATTTTCGCCCTCCCTCATTTAACCATAATAAGACTGGCTGGGACAAATACCTCTTTTATATCAACACTGACTGCCCTCCTCTTTCAAGCTTTACAACATTTTCTCTTTCAGAAGCCACCCACACAAACTGGTAAAAGCCTGGTAGTTTCCTGAAATTGCAGAATCCGTTGCAAAGCACTGTAAGGCACACTCACCAGAGCACACTGGCAAGAGCACACTGCTCAGACTGCCAAAATTATATCTCTATCTCCATCTCAAGGTAAATCTCTACTGTGATTTCTAAGGCTAAAGCTGCGCCATGGCAGAAAACTTGCTCTAGCCTCTCTCCTAAAACCTGTCCCAGTGAAGTCTTTTTTTACTCTGCTCCATCTCAGGTTTCTCTTCCTCTTTACCTTCATCTGATCTTTCCAATTTCCCAAAATGTCATACTCCCGTAGACTGTGCAAACCAACTTTCTGCACATCTACACTCTCACTTCTCTACTCAAAGCCCAAAATCCTGTCAAAGTTCAAAAAAAGCCACATGAATAAAATTAGATTCACTCACCATTGAACCCCATTTTCTGCTCATCTTTCTCTCCTTTTAAACCTTCATCAACTATCTCACAACTTCCAAACTCTACTTCATTGGGCCATGATCAAATCACCTAACCACCTTTAACCCACTTCAATTCGATCCACAATTCCTCCTACATATCTTTAACCCTTTAAAGGACAGTGGTACATATGTGTGCCATAATTGGGATTGTAATGTAATAAAAGCTCTTTTATGAAGGCATTTTAATTCTAATTTTTAGATATTTGTGACACATTGTTGAACCATTGTTATTTTATTTTACAATTAAATTCTTATATTCCTAAAAGGTTAACCTATTTTGGTCAACTCACACCTTCCCATCAGCCTGGAAACAATTGACCATCATCTTCATTCTTAAATTTGGCAAACCCTCTGATTTATCCTTCTCCTATCACCCTATCTCTCTCACTTCTTGCACTTTCAAACTCTTCAAAAGCATGGCTCTCAAGAAGACTCACCTATCTACTACAAAAACATCTTTTCACCCATGCAAGCTGGTTTTAGACCTGGTAGATCAACTGTAGATCAGGTTCTCCTCCTCTCCTAGTCAATCGCAAAATTCTTTTCACTAGTCAAAACCAAGTGCATGTACTGTTGTCACCACTGCAGATTCAGCAAAAGCTTTTGACTCAGTTTGGCTTCTGCCCTTCTTTCTAAACTCCTCTCTTTTGGTCTTCCGCTCTATTTTTTTGAATGGATACAATCTTATCTCTTGGATCGCCATTCGAAAGTCTAAATCTATAATTCTCATCATAGTCATTCTTTCTGTCTTCATAGAAGTGTCTCCCAAGATTCAGTTCTTGGACCAATCCTTTTCTCTCTTTTTACCAATGATCTTCCTGCTTTCTTTCTTCATCCGTTAAAGTCTCCCTTTATGTTGATGATCTCGCTACTTGTATTCCCCAAACGTTGAGCGTACAACCACAGCTATCCAGGCTGCCCTCAACAGACTGATGGAATGGTCCTCTAAGTGGCATCTACTTCTTAACCCTCTCAAATGTGAGTCATCTTTCTTTAGTCTAGATCCCTATTAATCTCGTCTTTAATCCTTTCTGTCAATTCTCAACACCCCATTTCAATTTCAACCTGAATCTGACCTTTCTCAGTGTAACCTTTGACCGAACCCTTTCTTTTGAACATCATGTTCTATCTCTACATAAGTTTCACAGCCAATTCTATGCCTTCCGCTCTATTGCTTCTGCCTCCTGGGGGCCCTTTAAGGAGTCTTTATGTACATTACATAAAGTCTTTATTCGCCCCATTTTCGCTTATGCTTCCCCAGGCTGGTTTCCTTTCTCAATTCCCACCAATCTTACCTCTGTGGAGAGAATGTAGAGATCCTCCTGTAGTGTAATCACAGGCAATCATATCATTAGCTCTTATTCTCCTGCTTCACCTTAAAGCACTTCTTCGCCCACTTTGTGTCACCCTTACACATCAATCTCTCTCTTACTTCGAACAAGCTCTCAAATAGCCTCCATCTTTTCCTTTAGCCTCTCTCGCCCATCATAACCCTTGCACAGTCTCAAGAAAGGATGATGGAGATATTTCTCTAATTCCCGTAACTTTACCTGGTGGAATTGCCAAATTATTGGGATTCTGCAGAGTTGATCTGTGCCCCCTTCCCTAGGAATGGGTCAGGTAAGCCCACTATCACCACCATTAGGTCTGAGGGTTTTGGATGACGAAACCCGATGCTGGCAACACTATCACTGCTAGCATCTGATCCGGGCAGTATAGCAGCCTCAGGTGGCAAAATAATAAATATTCAGTCTCATTCCTGTCTGTGCTTGACCCTAATTAGTGTGTTCATACAAAAAAAAATATGAAAAATTTCTATGTCGGCAAAAACAAAAAATCTGCAGCAATTATGACAGTCGACCCAGGTTCACCTTTAGTCCAGATTGGCTGATCCATGTCTTCTTGAGGAGCTCAGTACTCTTTTGGAACAGAGACTTTGCATAATTGTAGCGAGCTTTGCTCTTTTTTTCGATGGAGTCCAAGAGCTTCTCAGCTTTTTTCATAGTCTCCTTGTTCACTTTGTCCAAATCGTCCATGCCACTGCTGTGCTTCTGAAAGGTGAATAAAAACTTTAATTTGACATTTTAATAGTAAGGTACAAAAAAAAAAGAAGAGTATTCATTAGAAAATCTTAACCACACAAAAAATCATATTCACATTATGTTCACTTTTTATAAAAATCATCCACTCGTCACAATGTTTTGTGCAAATAAGCTACATTATTATTATTATTATTTCAATCATAATCAATTTTATCATGAAAGTATCAGTTCATTTTCATCACTTTCTCTGCCAAGAAATAGGGCATAAAAGTTGTTTTATTACATTGTATTGTTGTTATTGCCTATCCTCCAAGGATATTTAAGAGAGCCATCCCTTAATCCCCCAACCAAGCCTATCTAGATTCCTACTATGAGGATTACCACTGCTGCTTCTAAACGCTTTTTCCACAGACTTGTGATGTTGTGTTGTGTTGGTACTTGACTACAGTTACAGAGGTGATTAAGATCATGAGTGTGTGTCAAGCATTGTAGAATGTAAGTATAATGATTTACTGTATGTAGGTAACTTTGTAAGAGTGATGATTTGTTGGCTCTAGGCTGTGCCAGTTTTCTATGCATAGACATGGTAATGTTTGTTCTGATGAATGAATGTCATAAGGTGTGGTGTTAGTAACTTTGTTGTTTTTTCTAAAACTGATGTATTGTGAGGTGATGGTAGTGAGAATGTGTTTAAGGTTCTCTCTACATTCCTCAGGTGTTATGTCTGGTTCTGAGATGATGATGTTAGTGTGCTCATTGTTATGAAAGAGTATGTTAGTGTGCTCATTGTTATGAAAGAGTATGTATTAAGATCATGTACAGGGTGTGTTTGTGTTTGAGTCAGTTGTTTAAGTTGAGTAGCATGAAGTTTAAGTGTCCATTAAAAGGACCTTGTTTTCATCATGTAGGTATTGAGTGTTTGTATCTGGTGTGCAACCAGTAGCAATCCACATAACTGTGTTCTGAAGCACATAACCATTGCAGTGTCTTGCATTGTCTGTGCTTGATGTGATTGCAGTGTCTTGATGTTTGATGTGATAGGGTTCCATATGGTGTTGGCATATTCCAAATGGGGCGAGTGATAGCTTTAAATGTGGAGACTATTAATTTCTTTTGTTTACCCCATTTGGAGCGTTTGTTTTGCTTTAGTGATGGTAACATTTATATGTTGTGAAAATGTCAGTTTTGGGTCTAGAGTGATTTCAAGAATTTTTGAGTATTTTGTTGTAAGTAGTGTTTGCTTGTTTAATTTAAGTGATAGAATTGTGCCATATTGTGCTGGGTCTGGTGTAAAAAGTGTGGTGGTAGTTTTGTCTATGTTTAAATGAAGATTATCAGTGGTGGCCCATTCATAAGTTTTGTGAAGATATGGTTGAATGAGTTGTTGGGCCTTACGGTGTTTGGTGTAAGATGCAGTGATTGTTATGTCATTAGTATATCTTGTGAGTTGTACGTCTTTTGGGGAGAGAGGAATGTCTTTGTTCAAAAAAGTTGCTTAAAAAAAGTTGCTTTATTTCATCTTTGTTCAAAAAGCTAAAATTAAAAGCGCACTGTGATTTTGGAGCAAGATTAACAATAAATGCTTTTAAAAAAAGCATTTCTATATGATTTATAACAAAATTCATGAGTTAGGTCGATTATTTCTTATAGTGATTGAAAATAGTTTGTATTAGGTCTAAGATTTTGTTTCGATAAAATAATATCAATCCTGGCTACAGAAAGATGATGTCATAAAAGCGAGCTTCTGGAAAGGTTATTGGTCTTTTAGAAGGATATTGGACCCACTTTCGACATCTCATCGTCGTAAGTCTTGATGGCTTGGTTGAGACAGTCAAACCAATCATCATCGAGGTCAATCTGCAATAGAATAAATTGAAAGGTTGCATCTTAGACATAATCCAGATTCACTAAAATATTAATAATATTATCTCCATTTAATCTTCCAGATTCACAAAAACGTCAGAGGTGTTATACTTGAAAATTATCAAGCGATTACCTAAACTCCTTATGGAGATACCATAATATTATTATCCAAGGAAATTTTTTACTATATTTTTATATTGAGATAGAAATAAAATTTAGAACTCTTGACTGCCGAGCAGAGATAAATGCCATGAAGTGTCTTCTCAGAGAGCACAACAGAATGATGAGAGTAGGTTTCAAACAACAATTATGTCAATCATCTTCGCCATCAATATTACCACTCCACCCACTTGGCCATATTATGTAATCACTTGTATCATGAAACCATATTTTTTCATTGTTTCTTTTTTGTACCTGTTCATGCAAAACACTGCATGCATTGTATCTTCAAGCCCAGCAAAAAGCTTGAAAGCATTGCAGCCTTTTTGGTTGTTTTTCCACGACTACTTTCAGTCTGAACCAAACTAAAAAGTTGAAATATTTTAAATTCAATCTTTTTTCACTTAGCACAAAAAACTTTGCTTTTTGGCAATTTTTTACACTTTTGGTCTGAATAGTCTTGTTTCTCTCCATCTGAAATTTTTCATGCTTTGCAACAAAAGATTGAAGTTGAAATATTTCAACTTTTTAGCTTTATTTCAACCAGAGCTAATCAGCTGGAGCCAGACCCATGAAGCCCACCAATTTTGGAAGAGCTGGAGTCAAGTTCTTATATTGTGTGAAACCAAACCTGAAGCTGAAGACTTCAAAATTTCTGCTTGCTCCAACTTTTTTTTTTTTATCTTTATCCTCTTGGCTTGCAGGAAAGCATTAGAGGCACTATACATAGGGCAAGCAATTACCACAACCTGCTTCCAAAGATACCAAGATATTGTTGTCTGCTTAAAATTTTTTTATTTGTTTTTTCAGTTTTATAGAGGTATGACTGAAATTTAGAACTGCTTGCCAAGACTGCCAAGCAGGGGAAAGTGTTGTAAAGTGTATTTGCCAAGAACACAACAAAATGGCACAAGTGAGTTTTAGACCATGACCATATTGAACACCAGCACAGCCATGCTGCCAATTCCTAGCAATATAGTTTTTTTTTACATTTGAAAATTACTTAATTAATTTGTGGATCTAAATGTGCATTAAGGTAATGTAAAGAGTGTGTTTGTGCTTGAGTCATTTGTTTAAGTTGAGTAGCATGGAGTTTGAGATGGGTGCCCATTGGTAGAAAACTGGTTTTATCATGTAGGCATTGAGTGTTTGTGTCTTGTGTACAGCCAGTAGCAAAATGCAAAGCTGTTCTGAATGCTTTGCAGTTTCTTGATGTTTGTGTTAGATATGATAGGGCTCCACATGGTGTTTGCTTATTCCAATATGGATGAATGATAACTTTAAATGCAGAGACGATCAGTTCTTTTTGTTTACCCTATTTGATTGAATTGAGTGTTTTGGAATGTTCAAGCATTTGTTTTGCTTTAATGACGATGACATTTATGTGTTGTGAAAATGTTACTTTTGGGTCAAAAGTACAGTAATTTTCAGAGTTTTCGGGTGTTTTGTTGTTGGTAGTGTTGAATTGTATAATTTAAGTGATAGAGTTGTATTCAGCTAAAGCTGGTGTAAAAGTGTAAGACTTTGTAAAGATAAGGTTGGATGAGTTGTTGGGCCTTAAATGGTGATTAGTGTGAGATGATCTAATTGTTTATGTTGAGATGTCATCGGCTTATGTTGAAATATGTATGTCTTTTGAGGGAGGGTAATCCAAAGATGTAAATTTTAAATAATGTTGGAGACCAAACTCCACTTTGTGGTATTCTAAGTGTTGATTTATTTGAATTTTGAGAGTGTGTCATTAAATTGAGCACATGCTTGTTGTTCTTTTATATAGTTTGCTATGAACTTGATGATAAAGATAGAAATATTTGTTAGTGTGAGTTGTGTAAAACTTTTGTCTATGTTCACTGTATCAAATGCCTTGCTCACATCCAAAGCTACTGCTTCAGTGTGATGTTGCTTTGGATTGTTGAAGCCTTTTGTGATTTGGTGACAGATTTTGCGTAAACCAGTGTATGTTGAGTGTTTATACTTAAATCCCTATTGCTAAGAAATAAATGGAAGATTTTTTGTTATTTATAATAGTGCTTTCTATAGTGCTTTGTCAATTGGTGATAAAAGTGTGTGAGTTGTTTGTGCCAATGTTGTGGTCTTTATTTTTAGAATGGAAATGGCTGTGGTACCTTTTCCAAGATGTGGTATTGTGTTAGTGTTGAGGGCAATGTTGTACATGTTTGTCAGGTATTTGATGGCAAGTGACCCTAGGTATTTCAGGTGTCTGATGTTTATACAATTAGGTCCAGTAGATTTGTCGTTTGTGCTGTTTGAGGTAGCTAATTGCACTTGAGTAGTGGTGGTAAGTAATATTTTTTCAAAGGCAAGGTTTTGACTGTATGGTCTACGTGCTTGTGCTGTAAGTAACGTCTGTGAATTGTTAATTAAAAACCTTTGCTTTGTTCTAGTCAGATGGCTGTTTTAGTTCCAAAGCTGATGCTTCTTTCTGTTGCACAGGTGGTTTTTTGTTAGATAGTTTTGCTGTAGTGCCCATTAAGAGTCAGATTGTGTTTGTGATCAATTTTGTCAAGATGTTGTTTCCAGATGTTTGTTTTGTGTTTATGTATATGTTTTTTATATGATTGTTAAAGAAATGATTTGGGAGTCTGATCTATTTTGTTTGATAATGTGATTACATTGTTTGAATGAGCTTGCAGATAAGCATGGGCAAGTGAGTGCAATTTATGCTGTTTCGATTTTCTTCATGATGAAGAGTTTGAAGAGATGAAGAAAAGTCAAAGTTGATCATGGAGTTTGTCAGAAATCAAAGTTTCACCCTTACTACTGGTGACAGCAAGCAAAGCTGGTTACGCTGTCTGAAAAATGGCATTCCTCAGGGATTGGTCTTGGCTCCTCCTATTCAACATCAACAAGAACAATCTGCCTTCTATGATTTCCAGAAAGTTTGCTTATGCTGATGATTAAGCATTATTACACTCTTCTGGAAACTGGAAGGACTTGGAGGGACTTTTTAAACAAAGACATGTCTACACTTTCAGCGTATCTCCAGACTTGGAGGATGAAGCTCGATCACACTAAGACAGTTACAGTAGCTTTTCACTTAAATAAACAAGAGGCCAAATGTGAGCTAAAAGTCTAAAACAGTGATAGACTTTTACTGTTCTGTCCAACCCCTACTTATCTTAGGATAAAACTGGAAAGATTGCTCAGGTTTCATCACCATCTAGTGGCATTGCACAAAAAGCTATCCTCGCATGTCACACTGTTGAGGCCACTTGTAGGCTCAGGATGGGGTGCTGGTGCCAAAACACTATGCACAACTGCCTTATCTCTGGTCAACTCAACAGCTGAGTACTGATAAATGGAACATGGAGTATTGTGAGAATATTTCCAGGCTTCGTGTTTTTATACTCAGGACCAGTGCCAGGCCTGTTGGGATGAGTTTACCCAGAACAGCTTGGGTTATATGATTGTTAGGCCCAGATGGTAGGTGCTTTCACGCAGCCTGGGCCGTGAGTAAGTCTGTTCATTGATTTTAAAAATGACAGACCGAAACCGAACCTACCAAAACGGAAGGATATCCACCCATTCCGATGTTCAGTGTGGGTCTGCTAATTGGCAAACGTCCTTTTCAGGACGGGGCAATGCTAGGATAAAACTGCCCTTTTCAGGGCACATTGCCAACAAGTTCCGAAAACCCACTATTCTTCAGCTGAACATCGAAGGCCTCACTGCAAGCAAGATGAACGTTCTTCATCATCTCACTATGCAGTGTGAGGCACTCGTCATCCTACTGCAGGAGACCCACTGCACTGATGCAGAAAAGTTGGTACTTCCAAACTACCAATTAGCTGGTATTCTTTAAGCAGGAAGCATGGTCTTGCCACGTTTGTCCACGAGCGACTGAGATACATGCTTTTGGACCAATCTCCACCGACATCAGAGATCGAGTGGTTGTGTGTGGACGTTGATGGTTATAAAATAGTCAACGTCTACAAACCACCACCAACACGATTGTGAACCCTGGATCTCTCAGTGTTTCCTCACCCCTGTCTGTACGCTGGCGATTTTAACTGTCGTCATGCTGACTGGGGTTACGACGACAACAGTCTGGACGGTGAGTGCTTGGCTGGATGGGCAAGTATTAATTGTCTTGCCCTCCTATATAATGCCAAGGACGCTGCCAGTTTTTATTCCGGCCGCTGGAACACTGGTACTAATCCGGATCTAGCTTTTGCCAGCATAGGTCCAAACAGTCGCTTACTGGATAGACGTGTCCTTGACAAGTTAACCAGGTCACAACATCGACCCTCGCTTATTACACAACCAAGGTTTGCTATGGCAGTGCCAAGCATGCCTGTTAAGCGATGGAACTTCCGCAAGGCCAAATAGAGTCACTACATTGCTTTGACGAATAAATTCGCAAAGACTTTGTTGCTGCCTGATACATTTGATGTGGATGCGGGTTACCAGGACTTCTGTAACATCATTAAGAAAGCAGCCAAAAAGACTATCCCACGCGGGTATCGAAATAACTATATTCCGTGTTGGGATGCAAAGTGTGAATCCCTCTATAAAACCTTTCTGCAGTCTCCTCAGGGAGACGACTCGAGCTTGGCTGCTACAGCTCTGCTTGTCAAGCTTGACAGAAAGAGGAGGGATCGATGGTCTGAAGCAGTTCGGATCATTGACTTCTCACACTCCAGTCGAAAAGCGTGGAGTGTATTTTGAACAACCTTACTGGTAGGTCACGACACTCTCCTCGTCATTGTCCCGTTTCAGCCGATGCTATTGCATCTCAGCTGGTTAGAAATGGGAAATACGAGGCTGTTCATCGCAAGTCATCTCGACTAGTCTTTCAAGAAGTGTCTGACCTTTGGAGGGCCACAACACCAGACACAGTAAATATCTTTGACAATTTCTCACAGAGAGAATTTGCTGCTGCCCTTCAACATTTAAAACCAGGTAAAGCTCTGGGACCTGACTCCATCTGCCCCAAGCTTATACTCCATGCTGGAGCTGCTTTGAAGTCCTGGTTACGTGACTTTATTTCTTCCTGTTTGCGCCGACTCAAAATTCCCAAGATCTGGAGAAGAGCGCTTGTGGTCGCGATCCCGAAACCCGGAAAGCCCGTGGGGGACCCAAAGAGTTATCGACCGATATCTCTGCTCTGTGTCCCCTACAAGGTCCTCGAGAGGCTTATCTACGCCCGCGTTAAACCATTAATTGATCCGCTGTTCCCTAAAGAGCAGGCTGGATTCCTACACGGAAAGTCAACCGTAGATCAAGTTGTTCTGCTAACCCAGAACATCGAGGATTCTTTTGAGGCTAAAAAGAAGGCCGGTGCCATATTTATCGATCTGACAGCTGCATATGACACTGTCTGGCACCGTGGCCTTACCTGCAAGCTGCTGAGACTACTTCCAGATAAGCACATGGTCAAAATGATTATGGAGCTTGTCCGAAATCGAAGTTTCACCCTTACCACCAGTGACAGCAAGCAAAGCAGGCTGCGCCATCTTAAAAACGGCATTCCTCAGGGATCGGTCTTGGCTCCCCTCCTATTTAACATCTATACGTATGATCTTCCTTCCATGATTTCCAGAAAGTTTGCTTATGCTGATGATTTAGCATTGTTGCACTCTTCTGGAAACTGGAAGGACTTGGAGGGGACATTAAGCCAAGACATGTCCACACTTTCAGCATATCTCCAGACTTGGCGGTTGAAGCTCAGTCACACTAAGACGGTGACGGCAGCCTTTCATTTAAACAACCGAGAGGCCAGACGTGAGTTAAAGGTCTACAACAACGGTGGACTTTTACCGTTCTGTCCAACCCCTACTTACCTTGGGGTAAAACTGGACAGATCGCTCACGTTTCGTCACCATTTAGTGGCATTGCACAAAAAACTATCATCGCGCGTCACACTGCTGAGGCAACTCGTGGGCTCGGGATGGGGTGCTGGTGCTAAAACACTATGCATAGCTACCTTATCTCTAGTCTACTCAACAGCTGAGTACTGTGCACCAGTCTGGTGTCGCAGTGCTCACACTCGCCTCATTGACAGTGTCTTGAATGACGCCTTGCGCATAGTTACTGGATGCCTGCGTCCCACTCCAACGGACCACCTACCTATACTCTCAGGCATCCAGCCAGCTGAGCTTCGCCGAATGGGAGCGACACTCTCTTTGGCTTACCATGGATCTCTGGACCCTGATCATATTTTGCATGGTCTTTTAAGTGGGTCCTCAGATACTCGCCAAGTGAGACTAAGATTCAGACCCCCGTTTGTGCCAGCTGCGCGGAATCTCTTGGACAACCTTGCCAGACTTGGCATCCGCGCCTCTGAATGGACAAATCTTAAATGGAACGCGGAGTACTGTGAAAATGCTTCCAGGCTCCGTGCTTTTGTGCCCCAGACCGGTGCCAGGCCTGTAGGGATGGGCTTACCCCGAGCAGCTTGGGTTAAGCTCAACCGCCTGCGGACTGGTGTTGGGCAATTCCATTCGTCCATGCACAAATGGTGTCTCGCTTTTTCACCGAATTGCGAGTGTGGTGCCTCTGAGTAAACTGCAGACCCTGTTCTAACAGCGTGCCCTATACATCGGGCACTACCACATGGAGCACGAGGTCTGACGGTTTTGGATGACGAAACTCGATGCTGGCTTAATGACATCACTGCCAGTATCTGATCCAGGCAGTTCAGCAGTCTGGGGTAGTAAAAGGATAAACCCTCGGCCCCAGTCCTGTTTGTGTCTGACCTGGAGTGGATACCGCTTCAAACGACAACGATGACGACGAGCTTGGGTTAAGTTTAACTGTCTGTGGACTGGTGTTGAGTGATTCCATTCATCCATGCACAAATGGGGTCTTTCTCCTTCATCGAATTGTGAGTGCATCACCCTTAAGCAAACTCCAGACCACATTCTAATAGTGTGCCCCATACATCGAGCACCACATGGAGCACGAGGTCTGATGGTATTGGATGACAAAACTTGATGCTGGCTTAACAACATCACTGCCAGTATTTGATCTGCACAGTACAGGAGTATGGGGTAGTAAAAGGATAAACCTTTTGCCCCAGTTCTGTTTGTGTCTGACCTGGAGTGGATGCCCTTTCAAACAATGATGAAGAGTTTGTTGGCATCCAGTATTGCCTTGACAAAATGTTTGTTTGCCTCATGCACACTTTATGGACATTTTTGAGATGGGGTCTGTGGAAGATGAGATCATCAACATGATATTTAAATGATGTCCAATTGGATTTTTGGTAGTTTGTTATTGTTTTAGTAAAGTGAAATGGAGTTGTCTTGGTCTTGTGATGTACACTGAAGGTGATGAGTAACAATAAATGATCTGATGTGAGGGAGGGGATGATCTTCCAGCTAGTGCAATCTTGCAAGTTTGCTTAAGTTGTGATGTCTGGTGAAGTAGGCTGTTGTGTTTGATTGAATTGTAGACATGCTGAGAGTTTGTGTTTAATGTCATGTGATTGGAGTTGTGTTTAGATAATGGCAAGTGAGCATTGACATCTGTGTTGATGATTGCGTTTGGAAGATTTGTTTTGTATGTGATATGTGCTGGATATGAGCAGGTCTTCTTTTATTTAAAAGATATAATGGACCCTAGAAATGTAGCCTAGAAAATATATAGCATAGAACTCTATCCATTAAACCCTTGCATAATATAAAGCCCTTGGAAAATATATAATTGATCTTAGGGTTGTAGCAAAGTGCAAGTTAATAAACTTTTGATAATTGATTTATCATCTAGTTATTCCTTATTGGTCAATAGTTATATACCATACATATTATCAAGTTGAAGTCAGAACTGGAGCCAGCACCAGAGCTAAGCTAGAGTCGAACTGTTAAGTTGTTTGCATAAAATATTTGTGAAGTAGGTGTTGGGTACGGGTTTCGAGCCAGCATGCCTTTTGTATTGGGGCTGAATAATCAGCGCTACCTTTTAATGTGTTCTCACGCGGCTGTGGGCATCAAGTGATGCCACGTTGTATTGGTAAGCCTTTCAACTTGAGCTGGCTGTGACTTGACATTGGAAGAAAATTTTTTAGATTATTGGCTGCTTATTTGTCCCTTTGGACATTGTCTACTTAGGGTAGAGAATTTGGTGTTTGATTTCCTTTGCTCATCCGCTTAACATTGTTGGGAAGTTTGGAAGTTTGTAAGTCTACATATTAAAACTAATTTGTGTTATATTGTTCAGAAAACCGTTTCCGACTAGCGCCGTAATTATTGTTTTGTTCTTAATAAAATAAAACTGTAAACTTTTGGTGCTGGTTGCGAATCACATTGTGCAGAGCTGGAAGGACGAGGCATTTTGCAACTCTGTCACAAAAACTTTGGCTCCAGAGTTGGAGCCACAGTTTCTAAATAATTGGCTCCGAAGCCAGAGCAGGAGCTTAACCTAAATTAGGTTGTCAAGAAAAAAGCAGAAAGTGTAATTTCCTGCTACATTTTCCACTTGCTTTATCCACATCCACTTTTAATCTAACCCAATTTTAAGCAAAGGCAACTGCCCTGGTTGTGGTTTAATTCGCACCCTCGTCACACTACTGGCCTCAAAGCACTTTCTGCTTGATGATTTTGAAGCCAATTTATGTTACAGACATATTACTTCATAAATAATATAAAAGGCCAAAAAAAAAATCAAACATGTCTAACATTGCCCTTTCACACTAATGTCAAAGAATCACAATATGCCAATTTCAAAACCAGTTAAGACTCCAGCACAGGCACAAACTATTGACTCATATCACTTTTACCAAGTATTGTCAAAAAAATAGAGAAAACACTATTACCATACAAAACAGAAAACATCCTAGTCATTTTTTATCAACATGGATTCAAACATAAACACTCAACTCACACTGCTTTGCACAACATCTGCCACCAAACCACAAGAGGGTTCAACAATCCAAGGCCTCTACAATGCAATGTAGCTGTAGCTTTAAACATGGGCAAGGCATTTCATACAGTGAACATACACAAATTCACACTAACAAACATTCCAAACATCATCAACTTCATAGTCAACTACATAAAAAGATAACAAGAATGCACTCAATACAACAGCACACTTCAATCAACACTGGAGTACCAAAGTCGAGTCTGTCTCCAACATTATCCAACATTTACAATTTACACCTCTGAGATTACACTCGCCCCCAAAAAAGTACATGTCACAACATATGCCAATAACATAAAAATTACAGCATCTCACACCAAATACAATAAGGCCCAACAACTCATTCAATTATATCTTCACATAATTTACAAATGGGCAACCACTAATAATCTTCATGTAATACTCAAAAATTCTTGGCATCACTACTAATATTTTTACACAACATAAAGGTCATCATCACTAAACCAAAACAAAGCACTCGCTTTTACCAAGTAAGGCAAATGAAAGGAACCAAACATTTCTACATTTAAACCTACCACCCACCCCATTTTTGAATAAGCGAACACCATATGGAGCCTGTTTTGGATTTACTTAATTCTCTCCCCTCTAAAACTTGATTGACAAGTATCCTTTATTATACAACTTTTACTTTACTTTTACTTGTAATCCTGTAACATAAATCAACATAAAAATTGGTCCAAACACATGCCAGAACATAAAATTACTTACAAAAGTTGATGGGGGAGAGGAGTCAAAATAAATGTTATTAGGTTAAATGCGACAACGTAGTTCCAAAGTTCAAGAATAATTAAATGCACTTCGGCCAAAATCTTACTCATATTGAATCAACAGTATCTTCAATCTCAATGCTAAAAGTGGCTTTGCCTTTCCAAATGTAAGAAGTGTAGAAAAAAAGACAATCAACTAAAACGCTTCAGAAACTTGAGGTAAAATTATGACGTAAACAATAATTAGCCAATACAAGATGAATCACTATACATGCGGGTTCAAAACCAAAACAGAGCCCTATCATATCAAACACTAACATCAAGAAACTGAAAACTATTTAGAATACAGCTTTGTGTATTGGTACAGGTTGCACAAGAGACACAAACACTCAACACTTCACAAAACCAGTTTCCTTTTAACCCATTAACGCCCATGATCCTCATTTGGGGATCAGGCGCATGTTACCTCATATTCCCCTAACTGCAAAAGTAGAAGGTCTATAGTGTACTATGCTAGTGGTGCTTTTTTATTTACACCAGCAAAAGGAAAATTACTGAATGATGGGAGCTTTTACAAGAAAAAGTCTTGTAAAAGTACTAGAAAGTAAACAAAAAAGAAAAAAATTTGGGCTTTAATGGGTTAATGGACACCCATCTCAAACTTCATGCTACCTTACTTTGGCAACCGACTTAAACAAAAAATCCACCCTTTATATGATCTTAATGTAATTCATGATGATGATGATGACAATGATTCAAATACACCCAGAAACATTAAAGCCACAATTATTTCATAAAAATGAGCACCTTAGCATAACATGTCACATGCATACAAAACTGGAACAGCTAGAAGCCAACAAATCACAACTCTTGCAAAGTTATCTTTATATAGTAAACCCTGATCTTACATGCCACAGTGCCCACTATGCTGGACACACACATAACTTTAATCACCTCTAACTGCAGCAAAGTACCAACCAACAACATGCCACTAGTCAGTGGAAATAGCCTTTTGAAAGTAGTAGAGGTCATCCAAGAGTGAGAAAAATCTAGATTGAATTAAGATATGGCTCTGAGATATTCTTGAAGGGAACAACAATAACAAAGCCAAAAATAAAAACTTTCAAGTAAGCAGCACTATCTTGGCATCTTATAAGTATATTTGGAGTAATTTCTTGATAGTTGCTCTAAGTTAAAACCTGTTGTTATCCTGGAAATCAAGATCAGTAATTAATTTTTTCCTATTGTCTCAAATAAATAACAAACAATTATTTTCAATGCTAAATGTTTTTGTTAATGTTGCTGCATCACAAATTCATTTGTCCAAAAAGTTTTAAAACCAACAAATTATAATGCAACATATTAATATAAGTAAAATAGATTAACATGAAAATATTACTAAGTGACATTATGACAAATGATATACAGTGGTAACTTAAGATACAAAAGCTTTTGTATACAAAAATTTTATTTTATGAAATGGTATGCAAAGATTTTTTCACTTCATATTTTAAATTTTATTAATTTTAAAATTAATGCCATAAAATACTGTTCTCCTATTGGTCAGAATCTTTCCCATCGTGCTCGGGAGCTTACAACAGGCAACCTGAAGGAGCTGGAGACCATGAAAGTGAACATCATTCAGGAACAGTTCTGTTCCAGCAAGGAGGAGAACAGAGATGGAACTATGACAACAGCAGAAATTAAGGAAATGCTATCTTTGTATCATAAAGTGGCAGAATTCAGAGAAAAGAAACACTCTTAAAAGGTTCATACAGGTCATCTTCTAGGGATGGGCATTTTAGAATTTCGAATCTTTCCAATCTTTCTGATCTGAATCCTGAAACATTTGAATCAAAAAAGTCAATCTATTTCAAATACTTGGAACCAAAATGATAATTGTAATTAAATAGCAAAAAAAAACAAAAAATAATAACATCTCACTCAATTTAAAATTTAGATGTGCTTGCTCTTGCTCTTTTAACTTTCGATTTTGCAAATGATTTCGCTTACTCTCTTTTTTCTAGTTTTTTTCTTTCTTTATAAGATGTGCAAGTTGCTCTTTTTTGACTTGTATACATGCCTTTTTCTCTCTTCCTTTTGTCTTTGTCTCTTTTTATTGTGATGCACTAGCTTTTTTGATTTGCATATGATATTGGTTTTTCTCTTTTTTATCATGCATGCAGCAATCAGTAGGCTGATTTGAAGGTTTTGTCAGCCCCTTTTAAAACATTTTTGTCATCCCCCTTTTCACCTGATGTCAGTACCCTTAGCATGTTGATATGTTACAAGATATAACTTTAGTGCTAAAATGTGACACTTCACGCTCATTTAACTATAGTAACTGGTTACCATTTTTCCTTCTTTGAAGAATAGACAAGCACATTTTTGCTATGCTCCTTCAGTGTTTTTTTTCAAACATTGCACAAATTTTTAGCAAAATACCGGAAAATTTTAAGCAATTTTGGCAAGATATCCAAAAAATATTGAAATCATTTGTGTAAAAGTTTGATCTACAGGGTGTATCATAAATACTGTTAAAGAAAAATATAGTCAGAAAACATAATAATTTATTGAATTTGACCAAATTGTATATTTTACACAATATACAAAAACCAATAAAGAACCACTGAAAAAAAATTTATTCAAAATGATTGCCCTTGACTTTGATTACAGCTTGTAATCTGCGCGGGAAGTCTTTTATCGCGGCACGCAGAATACTTTGGTCAATTTCTGACAAGCCTTTATTAATTTTTGCTTCAAAACACTAATTGATGGTGCAGGAGTTGCACATGCCTTTTTCTCTAAGATTGACCACACAAAATAATCCAGGACATTCAGATCTGGCGAGCTTGGAGGCCATTCTTCTTTGCTCACAAAACGCGGACAATGTTTCTTACACCACTGTTGCATGACGTTTGCTGTGTGAGATGTTGCACCATCCTGTTGGAACGTCCAATCACCGTTAGGATACTGTTTTTCAGTCCAAGGAAGAAGTCCAGACTCTAAAATATGGCTAATGTAATGATCTTTGTTGATTTTTACTCCACTTAGAACAAAAATGAGGGGAGACTTCCCTAAAGAGGAAACAGCAGCCCAAACCATTAGACTAGCGGGTTTTTGGGTTCTGATTTTTCTGGCATTAGTAGGTATTGCTTCAGCTGATTGTGCAAGTATCCTATCATTTTGGTGATTGAATGCTGCCTCTACGGTAAACAATTTCTCATCACTGAAAATGATGTTGCTTAGCATGTCGTCTCGGGATCTCTTTAACAGAATTTTTGATCTGTCCAATCTCTTCTTTCTGGTTGCTTCAGAGAGCAACTGACACTTTTTCAACTTGAAGGGATACATCCCCAGATCATTTCTACACAGTCGATGCATAGTCATAGGGGATGTTTGGTACTCTTTTGCCAACTTTCTCATCGATCTCTTCGGATTTCTTCGGATTTTCTCTCTAACCACTTTTACTAATTTTGGGGTCCTTTGAGACCTTGGATGTCCAGATCGTGAATGGTCATTGATGCCTTTAGTATCCTCATACCTGTCCAATGTTTGTTTTATGAACATTGCATTCAAATTGAGGTGTTTCCCCATTCTCAAAATATCACTTCTTGTTTTCTTATTCTCATACTGCTCCACAACAAACTTCCTTTTCACTAAAATAGACATAGAATGAATAAATTATACTGGAAGTTTAAAATTTAAGTATATTTATTAATACTAGGGCTAATACATTCAATCTGGACAAAAAAAACATTATAAATCGATTTCGAGGGCATAAATCGATTGTAGAAAATTTTTAACAGGACTTTTGGTACACCCTGTATAATTGTATTTGCCATTTTTAGTAACTATTACATAGAAGAAAAATTTTGCATGATGCTTTAACTATATGCACTAAACATTGTTCACTCTATGTCCAACTTTCTTATTGAAACATGGCAAATGAATTTTAATTGCCAAAACAATGGTGAAAACCATTATTTACATTTTACCATATTTAAAAAAAAATTCAAAACCTTGAAACTTTTGTGAAATTTGCTGCTTGCGTGCCAGATGTGGCACCTGAAGGCGACCCAGGCAAGAATCATTTTATTAAAAGTTATTTTTATCTATTATAATGACATCATACTCATTTTTTGTGACGTAGTTTGCTTTTAAAAGATTATCTAAGATATTGTAGTTTTGTCTTAGCTTAATTTCATTACTTGATAAAGTAGAAAGCACTTTACACCAGTCAAATTTTACAATCTCAAATTATTAATTGGGACATAACAGTTTAACTTGCAACCTTAAAGGCTTGTTTTTATTACAAGTGTAAATAAGAGTATTCTTTGTCTGTTCTATTGATTTTTTTCTTTCCACACTTAAAATCTAAGCAAACCAAAATAAATCAATAAAACAAAGAATGCTCCAATCCACACTTGTCGTGGAAACAACCCTTAAAACCTGCAGAACTAATGCCCCAAACAAGACACATGATACCATTGTGCAACATCAAAAAACACGATGGTGCAAAGCATAGCTCACGAAGCTTACTAAACAAGGCAGTTGTTAAGAAAAAAGTCAAGGGGGTGTGGAGCGAAAACTTGAAAAGATGTTCAAATTGTGTTAGCCCCCTATATTTTTGAGGCTGGTTGCACCCCTCCATGCAGCCAGTCGAGCAAGCATCTTACCCTCTTCTTGCTGAGCATGTTATGAAGTATTTGGCTATTCCTAACTCTGCACCAGAGAGCATAGCTTTTCCAGTGCAAATTTAACTGTATCAGCTTCAACATCTCGTTTGACTGGAAAAAATTTGGAAATGCTAAACATTTTGCATTCCAACAAGACAAGTTTCTAAATTTAAAATACTGCATTTGTGTTATTGTTATTTTTGTTGAATAAAAGATAAAATGTATAGCTTCATGTTTCCAAAGTTTAAAAAATTATTCTAATATAGGATTCATAATTCTAGATTTGATTTGATTATTCTAGAATACCAAATTATTCCAAAATGCCCATCACTATCGTCTTCTTGGGCAGCATAATGACATTTGCCTGAGTCATCTCAGGAACATGTTGAAAAGTAGGCAGAAACAAAGTTCCTTGGAATGTTATTTTTCAAAGAGGCCATTAGTGAGTCAAGGTGAAGATCAAAGTGATCCCAAAAAATAGAGGGAAAAAGAATCTGATGAAATTTAGAAACTAAAAATAAAGCAAAAAATAATAAATTTAATGTGATGTTTTTATAGGGTTTATAACGAACTAGGCAATTTATAAGTAAAATGCGATTCATTACAAAAAAATCATGATATAAAAGGCACTCCAGAATGAATTAATTTCTTATCTTGAGGTACCACTGTACTTGTATAATAGTTCATCTTGCTTTGTTCATAATTAGACAAATATATCAGTACAATAGGTGATTTCCTTAGAAAAGGACCTGAAACCTAGTGCTGGAGGTAATATTAAGACAAGTAATCCTACCTCAACCTTATTCTTCATTGAATAAAATTCTTTTTGTAATTCCATGCATTTTTTAAGGTGTTGGTCAGTTTGTGCCCAGTGACGAGTATTTGAACCACTGACTTTTTCTAAATTTTTTGAAGCAACATTTGTGGCATCTTGATGGGCTTTTTCTAGTTGATCCGGTAAAATTCCATTGCAACGCTGCAAATGAGATTTACAATTAATAGATTTTTTAATGAAAATATTTGAAAACAAACTGCTGGGCCCAGTGGGTAAGCTGTTTTGATGGCAGAGGTGGCACAGTTTAAAACCTATTATCATCATTCTGTTGCCCTAGAAAAAGACACTTTACCAAACTTTCCTCTGCTTGGTAATTTTTTTATATCTTTAAGAATTTGAATCAGACAACAATGTCTGGTATCTTCAAATGCCAATTGGGTTCATGACTTGATGGTTGAATTAAGTATAATGCCTCCAATGTAAACCATGACCATTTTAAACAGTGATAAAAAATAAATAAACACATAAAAATAAGTGCATCTTAATCAAAGATTTTTACCATATAAATTTATACTAAATCTAGAAGATAACAAAGCAAAAATAAAATTTACATCCTAAAAATTAGTAAAAAGTTCTTTTTTACAGCTAAGAAAAATTGCATGAAAGAGCTACTAAATTAGCAGTAAATTTTAATGTATTTCTGTAATAAAACATATTATATACAAAGCTTATTTATTGCTATGAACAAATTAAGCAAGAAACAAACAAACATAATTATCAATGCAAGTTGTAGTTCAATTATTGGCTTTGAATTGACTTGCCATACCCTCCAGCAGCATCCAGAACCTATGATTGGCTGTTTGAATATCATATTTGAAGCTAAAATGCAAGTGAGGTTTATAAACCATACCTGAGCTTTAAAAACAGATTTTGTGCCACACTCATTTCAAAAAAGCTAATTATAATTTTATGCTGATGATGTTCAGTTTTGCTTTGCACATAATGTTAAACCTAATCCTTATAAAGTAACTGATTGCCTTAATGCTGTTGAGAAGTGGTTAAGTCTTAATAAATTCAAGCTTAAGAATAATGCAACTAAATGTATTGTTTTCAGTCAAAAACATCATAAATATGTTGAAAATGTTCTTTATTACTCCATCAATAAATTTTTAAGATTTTGGTGTCTTTTTGAAGTAACCTTTCCATAAATAATCAAATTAATAGTATATTAAAAAATGTTTTTTTCACATTCACAGTATTGATAAAATCCATAAGCATAGCAATGTTAAAAACTTTGGCATTTTTCATTTAAGACTATCATAATTGTTTGTGCTTTGGTCTGCCTTATTCCATAATATCACACTTGCAAAGTATACCAAATACCTCAGCCAGACTTGTTTTTTGTGTCTGTAACCCACTTACATAACTTATATTTTCATAAAATTACATTGATTACTGGTGCTTTTTCACCTCATATTGAAAGTTTTGTTGCATATGTTCAAGATGATAAATGGTGTGGTGCTTTCATACTTTCATAATTTTGGAAGCATGGTTGAGTGGCTCGAGTGCCATGATTGTGATTGACATGGTCTCAGTTCAAAATCTACTTACGCCATTCAGTTATGTCCTAGAGAAAGACTTTTTCAGCACTTTTCCTGCTTGGTAGTCTTGGTAAGTGCTAAATTTCTGTCATATCTCTATTAAATTTCAATCAGACAGCAATATCAGGGCATCTCTGAAAACAGGTTGGGGTAATTGCTTGCCCTATGTATTAGCACCTTTATCACTTTTCTGTGAGCCAGGAGGATAATAAATAAAATAATTTAATTTGCAAGCATATACCTCTTGTCATGATTTAACCTAAAGTCAAACTGCTCTAGGGCTTACCTTTTAATATGTTTATTATCTTGGCTATTTATTTCTCTTGTTGTCATCTTTCTATGTACTGCACTACCTTGTACAAACTTCTTTAACTTATTTTCAAACATTTAGTTTTACTTGGATTATTATTGTTGTTGTTTTCTTTTTAGATATTAGTCATGATTGTGAATAAAAGCCTAATTTAGTTTAATATTCATTAGTTCTTCTGGTACAATCAGAGGCAAGTTAAACTTTAACAAATACAGCAAAAGGCATAATACAATTTTAACAACTTTGTGCAACAGAACTAAAATTAACCGATTGAAAACACACAAAGTTGTCACACAAAGTTGTTAAATTGTTGTGTATGGCTTGCCTCTCACCATTTTGTTCATTAGTTTTGTTTTTTGCTTTTAAATACATTGTGCATTTTGTGTTGTTTTTAACTGAAAAAGTCTGCCTGATGTAATGAATGAAACGTCACGTTACAAGTTTTTCTGCAAAAAAATATGTATTACACTTTTTGTTGTATTTGTTAAAGTTTAACTTGCCTCTGATTGTACCCAAAAACTAATGAATTTTAAACTAAGTAATATCCCTGGTAACAGTGTTTACATAAACTGAAAAAGCCTAATTTATGGTTTACTTTTATAAAAATTTTATTCACAAAATTAAACTATTATGGATCACTTGTAAAGACCTAATAAATTTGAAATGCACCAAAAGATCCAGGTGTAGCTAAAGTATATGAATACTGGTTATGAACTTTAAAAATTTTCTAGCTGCTATTACGAGTATTACTGAAAACAAAGAGGCTGTAAATCAACTTGCCTTGCCAACAAACTTTTTTTGTTTCTCATTCTTTTATAAAATTTGGTAATCATAGATTTAGGGTATATGGTCCTTTATTATGGAATAATTTGCTAACGCATTTAAAAATGGTTCAATTACCCTCTTAATTTAAAATGTTTTAAAAAACCAATCTTTACACTCTTGCTTTAATCAATTAATATTGTGATAATGTTGCTATATCTAATTAATTTGTTTTGTGTTCTTAATTTGTATTATTATCAGGGTTGTGGAGTCGAAAAAATTTTTCCAACTATTCAAAATTTTTTTAACTCCAACTCCATTTATTCAAAATTTTCTGACTTCCAACTCCAACTCTTGCTAATTAGAAATTTACTCCACTCATTCAAAATTAACTCCAACTCAGACTCCAGAACATTTATAAAAACAATTCCAACTCCAGACTCTAGCATATCTGAAAAAACAAATTTAACTCCCCCTAAAATATATGACTCTGGCTTCAAAACCTTAGAGCCTTAATTTAGTATATATAAGAACTTCCAAAAACAAAAATGACTCTAACTCCAACTCCAGCAACACCTAAACAATGACTTTGACTCCACCACACTTAAAGACTTGACTCAACCAAATCCAAAAAATGACTCAGCACTCCACCAAATCTAAAAAAATGACTCCAACTACTCATTTATTCATTCATTTCACTTTATTCTTGATTATTATTAAACAATTTAACAAAAAAATTATAAATATTAAATAGATCAAGAAAAGGAAAATGCTCCCTAAAAATGCAAATCCAGCAACTTTGACTTTGAATTCACAACCCTGATTTTTATGTTATTATGCAAGATAGAAATGTGTATTATTATTATTATCTTCAAAACAAATGTTTCTGCAGTGCACCATGGTGTTAATAAACAAAGGAAACGCTATCCAAGCTTTTAACTTAATCACCAAATTATGAGAAATTAATTAATGATCAAAATAATACTTTGTATCTCACCTTCTTCATTTCTGCATTGTATTTTGACAAAGATTCATCCAATCCTCGAGCACACTCATCTTCAAATTTTCTCTGTAATTATAAGGAAACATTGAGTATTTTCTTTTTTTTTTATGGTCTGGGTGACAATCGCTTTTTTGCAGACTGGCCCATAAGTAATTCTGTTTCTGTTATTCTGTATGACAAATTAAAACTAAACATGCCAAAACAAAAGACTATTTATCCATCTCCATATTCAACCAGGACCTTATAATTGGCAAATATTTTTCTCAGAATAGAGCAATGTATGAAAAAAACTGTCTAAATAGAAAATAGAAATTTAAAGCTATTTATTCAATTAACCAAACAGTCCTGCACATTAATGAAAGTAACTGCTAATTGAAAACACATTGTGAGCACATACGCACATTGCTCTTGCTGCATATTTATAAGTAGACATCAGTCAAAAAAAACAATGCGAGATGAAAGTTGCTCAAGTGCTACTGCACATTCTTAAGATATCTTTCTTCATCTAATTAAAACAATAACACTGTCAAATTGAAAATAACATGTGACCCTTATTGCAATATTTGACGTATGCATTGCAATATGAAAGAGCAGATATGGAAACATTTTTTTGTTTATAAAATGAGTTCAAAACAGGATGCAAAAAAATTAAACAAGCAACAATAGAAAAATATTTCACATGATTAAACAATGAATGAATGCTTTCTGCAATGCTATTTGTGTGTTTTTTTAGTGAGTTGAGAAGGTGCACGCAGTCACTTTTTTTCTTTGTTTTATGTCATTAGGAAACAAAACATAACAACTTCATGCAAGAAAATGCAGACTTTATGTAAATAACAGGACACTAGCTTGTTTTGCTTGTGGAAGCAATGAAGAAACCAATTATATTGCCACCAGGATTTATAAAAAATGGAACTTATGGAATATATTAAGTTTCTATAATTTCCTGGTTAAGCTATAAAAAGTTCATTCTGAAATGCTCGTCATGAACTGGTACACATAGAGACACAATTCAGCAGCAATTCCAGTTAAAAGAGTGTACTTCTTACTACTTTCAGATAAATTCATAATCATGTTAATCACATAACAAAGCTTTGACATTGGGGTATGCAACTAACCAGATTTGTCTGTATAATTTTCTATTCTTTTTCTAGCAATCTTATATTATTTGATAGGCATTTTTGTTGTATTTTTGCAATTTGAAATCTTGCATATAGGGATTTATTTTTAAATTAATTTACTGAAACAAAAATTAAATTATTACTTGCGAAATTCATTGACACTTTTAATATAAAGTTGTTTTTTTTTTAGTTTTAGGCTAGACTCTAACTAAAGTAATATTATTTGATTCTACATGAATAAAAGGCACAGTGGCAGTCCAAAATCTCACGTGAAAATTACAGAATGTATCAACTGATCAATGTATCAAGAGAATGTCATTGACTGATTGGACCACAATTGCACTGGATATTCAGAGGGAGTTCAAAAGAATCAACATCTCTCTCCATACCATCAGGAAAAGGCTCAAGGCCTAGGGTATCAAGCCTATAATGCCAAGAAACTCTTGATATCTTGCAAAAATCAGAAGATGAAGTACTAATTTGCAAAATGCCATTTGCACTGGATAGCTCAAGACTGGCACAAAGTGTTACAGACAAGTCCAAGTTTGATTTGGTGGACAGTGACAGGAAATATTATGTCAAGTGCTACAAGGATGAGAAGTTTTATCCACAATGGTTTAAGAGCACTGCACCGTGTGATGGTGGAGAGTTATGGTTTGGGATTGTTTTTGAGCAAGGGATGTTGGTCCACTGTGCAAATTAGGGTGATTCAATTTTGCCAAGTATCTGGGTATGCTTTTTAACATTGTGAAACCATTTTCCCATAAAAACATGCTCCCAAATTGAATTTTGAACAAGATAATTCCCCAGTGCATACAGTCCAATCCATCAAAAGGGATTCCAAGGTGACAATTTCAATGTCTTGGACTGGGCCCCCTCAGTTACCATCTGTCCCTTGAGAATTTTTTAGGAAATTATCAAAATCAAAAGACCATTGAAGCACACCAAGTGCAGAAATTGGAATGAATTGTACCAAGAGATCTTTAAGGCTTGGAACATGATTCCCAAAAATTGGTGGATTTTATGCCCAGAAGAATACCTCAAGTGATTTCCAGATTTAGTTATGCTAGTAAATATTAATTTCTGACAAAAAATTTATCACAATAATCAATAATTTATTCTTGTAAGTCAATAACTTATGCTCTCTCATTTTATCCATATTGACCTTAATCTTATGTAACCTTGATCAAAATAACTTTCCTTTGTCAGCAGCATGCTCAAGGGTTAGAGCACTGTAATTGTAATTTACATAGTCTCAATTCAAAACCTACTTGCACCATTCTGTTGTGTCCGTGAAAAAGACACTTTACAGCACTTTTTCCTGGTTGGTAGACTTGGCAAGCAGTTCTAAAGTTCAGCCATATCTTTATAAAACTAAAAAACCAAAAAATTTCAAGCAGATAGAAATATCATGGTATCTCCAGGAGTAGGTTGGGGTAATTGTTTGCCCTATGTATTAGTGCCTTTGTGGCTTTTCTGTGAGTCAGGAAAATAAATGTTGAGATAAAATAAATGAAAATATCACAGACATTATATTTTTTAAAAGAGCTTTAAAATAGCTGCAAAATGATGTCTTTCTTTAATCATCAAATTAAGTATTAAAAAAAACATAATTACAGATTTTATAATTACATAAAGTGTCAAAAACTTTTGCCATTTACTGTATTTATAATTCACATACTGCCGAATAATCAAAATTAGAGTAACATGTATATTATGATTAAAGCACTAAAGTAAAACTTCAGTGCTTATGTTACTTTTAAATGAAGATCACAAGCAGACTGATTTTTAGAATCTTTAATTCTGTGCTTTTGTGACATGAATTCTTTTCAAGGCCCATTTTTCAATAAAAAAAATTCATTTTTGTTGACTTGTAAGTGAACAAACCTTCAGCTTTTCTTAAATAGTCAACTTCTTTCTATTTAAACACCATATGTCTCTTTGTTATACAATATTGTAGATATAACATAACTTTAAAAAGTATGCAGTGCAGCAAGCAAGATAAGATGAAATCTTTTCTATTCTTGTAACACATAAAAACTGGTAAATACTGAAAAATAGGTTGAAAACTTGCATCAATTAAAATTACCCAAATGTTTTTTCTAAATAACAACACCAATTTCTCAAACAAACTTTTAAAACAGATAACAGCATAATTAACTAAAAAGCATTGAATTAAAAATTTTTTATAAAAAGCAGGCAAAAATAATGAAACAAAACTGAGAGAAAATGATAAGCTTAATATACAATTAACTGACCCTTTTTTGATGAAATTGCCGTCGATAATCTTTATACATTGACTTTAACTTATGAGTCAATTGAACTAAATATTTAGCATTAACTAACATTGTGTTAAAATTTTCAGAAAAAGTGGCTAGTGCTGAAAACATTGCATTAGAATGTAATTCATAAAATTGGTCACTTTCTTTCACTGTAGGCATTCCATCCTGAAAAAGAAATGTTGAATTACGAATTTCAAATGACTAACATGAATCACAAAAAATACTAATAGTTTATATAGACAAAATTGTGCACTGTGCAGTGTAACATTGCATAAAAAATTAAATTTCATTTTAGCCATTATAACATGTTAGTCAAAAATTATGAGAAAATTATCAATTTAAAAACTGTTGTTGGTGTTGTCACCCTCAATTAAGGCTGATTTGAGAAAAAACATTCCTTAATCCTTTTAATAAAATCAACTTGTATACACACTTTTAAAATACCTTCATTGCTTGTGAGTATGTCACTATTCTCAGCAGGAGATGATTTGACCTGACAAATTTGTTCACAAGCCAATTTGGTGAGAAATTAAATAATTTCAATATACACTTCACTAGCGTTGAAGCAACAGAATAAAGTTTTCTTATGTCACTAATGCAATATTATGCCACAATTTATTTTTAATAAACAAAACTTAGAATCACCATGGTTGCATATTTAAAAGCAAACAGTGATACCAAAACTTGTACAAATTTACCATCTGTTGTTTTGCTGATGAGAGTAAAATTTTGTATTTAAAAGATGTTAAATGTGTTAAATTTAGATATGTTCCTAGCCAAATATTAATTTATTGTAATTTACAATCAGGGCTGGGGAACCAGCCTAATTTAGGTTAGGCTCTGGCTCCAGAGCCAATTAATTTTAAGCTTCGGCTCCGGCTCTGGCTCCAGCTGCAACTTGATAATGCATTTATAAATATTGGCCCATAAGGGATAACTGGATGATATATTGATCATCAAAAAATTCATTAATTTGCACTTCGCTACAACTCAAAGATCAATTATATATTATCCAAGGGCTTAATATTACCTAAGGGTTTAATCGTTAGAGTTACAGTATATATTATCCAAGGGTCTATCAATTATATATCTCAAACAAAAGAAAACTCAATATATCCAGCATACATATATATATACAAAACAAATCATCCAAGCACAATCATTACTGCAGATGTCAATGCAACTATGGTACGCATCGACCAAAGGCCATAGAGGAGAACTGATTGAATAATTCAAATCACGTCACATTAAACACAAACACTCAACACATTGACCACCAAATCAAACACAATATCTTACTTAACCAGACATCACTGCTTCAGCAGACTTGCGTGATTACACTAGCTCAAAGACCATCCCCTCCCTCACATTAGATCATTTATTGTTACTCACTGCCTTAAGTATATATCACAAGACCAAAGAAATTGCATATCACTTCACTAAAACAACAAGAAACAAAATTGGACATCATTTAAACATCATGTTGAAGATCTCATCTTCTACAAACCCCATTTCACAAATGTCCATAAAGCGTCCATGAGATAAATAAACATTTTGTCAAGGCAATACTGAATTCCATTAAACTCCTCATTCTTAAAGAAAATCAAACAGCACAAATTGCACTCATTTGCTAAGGCATATTTGCAAGTTCATTTAACAATATAATCACACTTGCCAACAAAACAAATCACCACAAATCATTACTTTAACAATCACATTAACAAACAGATAAATAAACACAAAACAAACACCCAAAAACAACCGTCATAAAATTTACCTATGATGTAATTCACCAGTCATTCCTGAAACACCAAGGATCACTTTCATCAAATACCTCACAAATATGTACAACACTAACACAATATTATATTTTGAAAAAGGTGCCCCAACCATTTCCATCTTAAAACCAAACAAGGACCACAACATCGGCACAAGCTACCAATCCATATCACTTTTATCAACCATTGCCAAAGCACTAGAGAAAGCACTTTTACCATAAATAACAGAAAACATTCCAATTATTTCTTATCAGTATAGATTCAAACATAAACATTAAGCATAAACTTCTTTGCATAACATCTTCTACCAAATCACAAAAGGCTTCAACAATCCAAAGCAACATTACACTGTAGCAGTATCTTTGGACATGAGTAAGGTATTTGATACAGTGAACAAAAACAAAATTATACTAAAAAACATTCCAAACACCATCATCAAGTTCATAGTCAACAACATTTAAAGGACAACAAGCATGTACTCAACACAATGGCACACTCTCCAAATTCAAATCAATCAACATCTGGAGTATCACAAGGTGGAATTCAGTCTCCAATATTATTTAAAATTTACATCTCTGAGATTACCCTCCTTCCAAAAGACGTACAAATCTCAACATAAGCCAATGACATAACAATCACAGCATCTCACACTAATCATCATTTAAGAACCAACAACTCATTCAATCATATTTTTACAAAGTATTACACTCTTTGTACTCAACCCTGCTGAATATGGTACAACTTTATCACTTAATTTAAAAAATCAAACACTATCAACAGCAAAACACCCAAAAACTTTTAAAATCCTTTTGACCCAAAACTAATATTTTCACAATACATAAATCTCACTGTCATTAAAGCAAAACAAACATTTAACTTTCTCAAAGCACTTTCTTCAAACAATGGGGTAAACAAAACAAACTAATCATTTCTACATTTAAAGCTATCATTTGCTCATATTGGAATATGTAAACGCTATATGGAGCTCTATCATATTAAACACCACCAATAAGAAACTGCAAACCATTCAGAACACAGCTTTGTTCATTGCTACTGGCTGCACACGAGACACAAACATTCAAAGTCTGCAAGACAAAACCATTGTCCTACCAATAGGTGCCTATTTCATACTCCAGGCTACTTATCTCAAACAAATGACTCAAACACAAACACACCCTTTACATAACCTTAATGCACATTTAGATCCACAAATTAATTAAGTGGCTTTTAATTGTAAAAAAATATTGTTAGGAGCTGGAGCCAGCAAAAATTCTGATGGCTCCACACAATATCAGAACTTGGCTCCAGCTCCAGCTCTGGCTCCTTAGCATTCTTCAGATGAAAATAAAATGTTTAGAACTTTTGTCATTTAATTTCAAGATAGAGGTCAATGACCTGATTATGTAGTTGTTTACCAAATTTGTCAAACAAGGTTCATAAAAAAATTGTTGAGAATTGATTTAAAAATGCAAGTGCAAAACAAATGCAAAACAACAACCATAAAGCCAATGCACCACTTAAAATCCAAATAAAAATAATTTCAAATTGTTTTTGTTATTTGAATTTTATGTGGTGCATTGGCTTTATGGTTATTGTTTTGCATTTGTTTTGCGCTTGGATTTTTAAATCAATTCTCAACAATTTCTTTTATCAAAACCTCATGTGACAAATTTAGTAAACAACTACATAATCAGGTCATTGACCTCTATCTTAAAATTAAATCACAAAACTTCTAAACATTTTATTTTCATCTGAAGAGGGCTGATGTAAGCTGAAAATGTTTATGGTTTCTTTTTGTTTTATTTTAGCATTTTTTCATATATTGCTTGCTGTATGTAATTGCAATATGGTTAAGAAAAGTACTTAAACACGATTTAAGTCAGAGCAGTTATTATATTAAACTATCAAACCATGAAAAATATATTAACTATTTTTTATTAGCTCTAACAGTTTGCTTTTTCTATTAGGCTCATCAGAAAGTAATCAAAAATCTGAAAAAAAAAGGAAAGCTTAACAATGCAATAAAAAGTCTACAAAGAACTTAAAACCAAATAAAAAAAAAACATAGTGATCAAATAGTTAAGCTGGTTACAAATTTTTTTAGATTAAATTTCAATGGTAAAATTTTTTTTGTTACTTATGTTGATGTTATCAAACAACAAATACATTTATTGGATTAATAAAACATGTTAAAAATTTTTAGTATTTTTAATAGTATTTTAAAGGTGCTTTTAAAGAGGTTTGATAGTTTAATATAATAACCACTCTAATTTTGGGCTTATTTCCACTGTAAGAGCATTCTTTGTTTGTTTTATTGATTTTTTACTTCTTTCTGTGTTTAAGCACTAAGCCAAGCAAAAAGATCAATTGAAGAAACAAAGAATACTCTATTCCATGCTCATAATCAAAACAAACCTTTAACCATCATTGAGTACTTTTCTGATGCACCATACATGCCAACTAGAATAAACTTTTTGGAAAAAGGTTTAGATACTGTATAATGTTATTATGACATCATAAGTTTCGTACATTTGCATAACTTCAAACCTGTCATTTTTGTAATACATTTTACTTTTTCATGAAAATCAAAAAAAACACATCATGGTAAATGACCTTGGTTCAAAAATTTAATTATTTTCAAGTAATACTGTACTTTTTTTAAATGTAAATATTTGAAATTAAGCGATTATAAATTCCAATAAATTAATATTCTTAGAAACATACTCAAAACACATTTAACAATTTTTAAATACAAAATTTTTATTCTTATCAGCTGTACAACAGATGGTACGTACAAGCTTTGGTATCACTGTTTGCTTTTAAATATGCAACAAGGGCGATTATAATTATTGCATATCAAAAAAAATTGTGGCATAATATTACCTTAGTGACATAATGACCCAGATGACAGGTACTTTCTCGCAGCCTGGATTGTAAGTATGTCTGTTACTGCTTTTAAATATGACAGACCAAGACCAAACCTGTCAAAATAGAAGTGTATGTAAAAGTACCCATCCCCAAGTTCAGTGAGCATCTGCTTACTGACAAACATGCTTATCAAGTCTGGAAAAAACTGCCTATTTCTGGGAATATTGCCAAGTTCCAAAGACCTACTATTCTTTAGCCGAACATCTAAGGTCTTATTGCAAGCAAGATGAACATTCTTCATTATCTTGCTCTGCAGTCTGAAACTTTTGTCATTCTATTACAGGAGACCTACAGCACTAATGCAACAAAAGTTGGTACCTCCAAGCTACCAACTGGCTGGGTCTTCCTCAAGCAGAAAGTATAGCCTTGCCACATTTGTTCACAAGTGACTACAGTATACACTTTGGGACTAATCTCCACTGACATTGCAGATTGAGTGTTGTGTGTGGATGTTGATGGTTAGAAAATAGTCAACATCTACAAATCTCCACCAACACAACTGCAACCCCTGGATCTCCTAGTGTTTCCTCACCCTGTCTTTATGCTGGCGATTTAAACTGTCATCAAGCTGATTGGGGTTACAATAATAAGTCTGAATGGTGAGTGCTTGGATGGATGGGCAAGTAATAATTGTCTTGCCCTTTTATACAAAGCCAAGGACAGCAACAGCTTTTACTCCAGCCCCTAAAACACTGGCATCAATCCAGATCTAGCTTTCACTAGCATAGGTCCTTACTGTTGCTTACCTGATAGATGTGTACTTAAAAAGTTTCCCAGGTCATAACATTGACCTTCACTTATCACACACCAAGGTTTGCTTTGTCAATGCCAAGCATGCCTGTTAAGCAATGGAACTTCCACAAGCCCAAATGGAGTCATTACATTGCCTTGATGAATAATTTTACAAAGACTTTGTTGCCACCTGATTCACTTGATGTGAATGTGGCTTACCAGGGTTTCTATAACATCATTAAGAAAGCAGCAAAAAAGACTATCCACATGGTTATCAAAACAATTATATTTTGTGTTGGGATGCAAAGTGTGAATCTATTTGTAGAACTTTTCCACAGTCTCCTCAGGGAGATGACTTGAGTTTGGCTGCCACAGCTTTACTTGTCAAACTTGACAGGAAACAGACGGATTGATAATACAAAGCAGTTTGGAGCATTGACTTCTCATACTCTTGTCAAAAAGCATGGAGTATTTTGAACAACCTTATGGGTAGGTCATGATACTCTCCTTGTCACTGCCCCATTTCAGCTGATTCTATTGTATCTCAGCTAGTCAGAAACGGGACATACAAGGCTGCAAACCAGGTAAAACTTTGGGCCCTAATTCCATCTGCCCAGAGCTTATAATTCATGCTGGAGCTGCTTTGAAGTCCTTGTTACAAGACTTCCTTTCTTTCTGTTTGCACCAACTCAAAATTCACAAGATCTAGAGAAAAGCAATTGTAGTTGCAATCTCAAAGCCAATAAAGGCATTAGAAAACCCAAAGAGTTATCAACCAACATCTCTGCTCTGTGTCCCCAACAAGATCTTTGAGAGGCTCATCTACAGCTGCTTCAAGCCAATTATTGATCCACTGCTCCCTAAAGAGCAGGCTTTGTTTCAACACAGGAAGTCAACAATGGATAAAGCCATTTTGCTGAAACAGAACATCAAGAATTCTTTCGAGACTAAGAAAAAGGCCAGTGTTGTATTTGTTAATCTGACTGTGACTTATGACACTGTCTGGCACTGTGGCCTTACCTGCAAGCTGCTGAAGCTTCTATTAAATAAGCACACGGTCACAATGATCATGGAGCTTGTACAAAATGGAAGTTTCACCCTTACTACCTGAAAAACGACGTTCCTTAGGGATCAATCTTGGCTCCCCTTTTTTTTCAACAATTATACATACGATCTGCCTTCCATGATTTCCAGAAAGTTTGCTTATGCTGACAATTTAGCATTATTACACTCTTCTGCTGGATTGGACTTTAAGCCAAGACATGACTACACTTTCAATGTATCTCCAGACTTAGGTGGAAGCTCAGTCACACCAAGAAGGTGATGGCAGCCTTTCTCTGAAATAACCAAGAGGCCAAACATGAGCTAAATAAAAGTCTATAACAACAATAGACTTTTACCGTTCTGTCCAAGTCCTATCTCAAAGTAAAACTGGAAAGATCACTCACATTTTGTCACTATCTAGTGGCATTGCACAAAAAACTATTTTTATGTATCACACTGTTGAGGCCATTTGTAGGCTCATGATGGGGTGTTGGTGCCCAAACACTGTACACAGCTGCCTTATCTCTGGTCTACTCAACAGCTGAGTATTGCACCCCAGTCTGGTGTCACAACACTCACACTCACCTCATAGACAGTGTCTTGAATGGTACCTTGTGCATAGTCACTAGATCAGTGGTTCTTAACCTTTGCTAAACTCCCGAACCCTTACGTTACTCTGCAAACTTTCGTTGAACCCTAAATTTTTGCTCAGTCACATAAACAAAAATCAGTTACATTTAATTGTAATACATTTCTATATCAACGCGACTTCTGTGTTGTTTTTCGTTGACTAATTATAAAATTTGAGGCTTTGTCTCGGAAACAGCAATTCTCTGTCATTTTTGCATGGAAGCCTGTTTCGCTTTTTTGCTTTAAAATCAACTAGAATATGCATGCTCTCATAAGTGGTGATGAATGGCATGAGAACCTCAAGGAAAACTTTAGCAATAAGAGGATAGCTTTCGATTTGTTGGCACCAAAACATTTGTAGATCTAGATTGTTTATATCTGCTTTTGTAGTATTATAAGAAAATGGCTGACGTACCCATGCAGGATATTGCATTTGTTCAGGAAAGTAGTTTTCAAATAATCTTTGCAATTTCTGCATTGCTCAGTAAATACTGGCAGAAGCCCCCAAAGTTCATTTCAACTTACTTTGTCATTAATTGCAAAATCGTTACTGACTAACTCATTCAAAAGTGGAAAGTTAGCAAAGTTGTTATTTTCCAATCACTGTCACCATAGCTTCAATTTCCTTTAAAAAAGTACTCATTTTCTCTTCAGCTTCTATTGCATTTTTATCACCTCCTTGTATTTGGAAACTCAACTGATTAAGGGCACCAAAGATGTCAGCCAATAATGTGAAAGTAAGGATAAAACTTGAGTCTTCAAAGTGTTTTCAATGCTGATGGTTGTGACTTTTCAAAAACTTCAATAATTTTGCACACAAAGCAAAACACAATTCATCACTTTCCCCCGTGATAGCCATCATACTTCAGTGTGATACAAAAGGACTTTGAATTTTGAGTCGATTTTTTCGCACAGCTGCATAAAATGCGATGATTGAAAGCCCAACCCCTCGCAAAATTAACTGTTTTAACAACAATTTTGAGAACATCAGCAAGTGATGAAGGTAGCATTTTAGATACAAGTGCGTGTTTGTGCAGCATGCAATGTGTGAATGCAATATGTGGAGCAACACTTTTGATCAAACCTTTTAAAACAGATTTGCACCCTATCATCGCAGGAGACCCATTAGTGCACACGGCAGAAACCATATTCCAAGAAAGATCATTGCTTGTAAAAAAGTCTCCAAAATATTTTTCACATCAATGGCCTTTGCAGCTGTTATTAGTTGTTTGCAAAAGAAAAACTCTTTAATTTCTTTTCCTTTAACGTAATGTACAAATGCGATAAGCTGGTTAAGATTAGTAACATCGGTGGTTTCATCAAGTTGTATGATGAACTTTGTTGGGCTTGCCTTCAAATCTGCTACTACCTGATTGTCCTCACCGATGTCATTTATTCAACTTTTAACAATGTCATCTGAGAGTGGTACTAAAAAAGCTTGTTTTCAGCTTCTTTTCCCAGCATCATCTTGGAGAACTGCATTGCACCTGGCTTGACAAGTGTCTTTTAAATGATATGTGGCTTTCCCTGTTTTGCAATTAGGTATGCCACTTCATACAATGCCATGAGAATCGGTTTATCCACTGAAACAAAACCATAAAATGTAATGGGAGCATTGGCATCAAATCTCGCCCTCTTCTGCTTGAATTGAGTAAGTGTGGTGTCCTTATATTTCCCTGTACCAAGAACTTTTGTAAAATATTCTCATAATTTAGCTGGTGCTAGGCTAGAATTGCTCAACTTAACATTGCAAAGTTTGCATTGAGAGTTCCATCACTTTTTGTTGCACAAGTGAAGCTGTACTGCGCATAATTTTCTGAACACTTTCTTTTTTTGGCAGGCATGTTAAAGTAAAGTTACAGATAGACTTAAAATAATAAAAAATATTTTTTAAACCTAAAATAATTATTAATCATGATTCTTAATTATGAAACACTTAAAAATATATTTTTTAGACCTAAAATAATTCTTAAATTATGATTTTTAATTCTGAAACATTTAATAGCATTTTAGTCCTAAAATAATTCATGGCTTAGTTTCTTCACATTTTGAATGATGATGAAAATAGGAACAGTTATTAAGCTGTTTCAAATGAACTTACTGACCTAATTCAACTCCAACAACCACAATGCAACTTATCCTGGAAGGTGATAAGCTTTACAAAGCACATTTCAATTATATTTTGTAGGTTGCTACATTATAATTTTTTCTGCTTTAATCAGCAAAATAACTAAATCTTCTTCAATTTTGCTACCAGCACCTTTAAACTTAAAGGCAAGTTTGGATAACTTGCCTAATGCAAAGACAATGAAAAGAATGACCTTTGTGAACGATAATAGACCATGAAGTGTTGTATGGCTGCATACCATGGATTCAGTGTTGATATTAAAAGTATACCAACGGCCAGTGTCAAACTAATCTATTTTCTTTGTTGTTTTTGGTAGGAACTCACTTTAGACTGGGCAAAATTTTCAAAAAATAATTAATCTTTCAGAGGACATTCATGCCAAACCCCTGAAACAGCTTTGTCAAACTCCAGGGGTTCGATTGAACCCTAATCAAGAACCACTGCACTAGATGCGTACATTCCACTCCAATAACCTCTTACTTATACTTTCAGGCATCCAGCCAGCTGAGCTTTGCTGACTAGGAGCAACACTCTTCTTGGCTTGCCATGAATCTCTGGACCCTGATCGTATCCTGTATGGTTTTTTCAGTGGGTTTTCACTTTTCAGATGCTTGCCAATGGAGACTATGATCTAGATGCCCATTTGTGCCAGCTGCACAAAATCTTTTAAACAACCTTGCCCGACTAGGCATTTGTGCTTTTAAGTGGATAAATTAGAGAAGGAACACAGAGTACTGTGAGAATACATCCAGGCTCTGTGTTTTTATACCCAGGGGCAGTGCCAGGCCTGTTGGAATGAGCTTGCCACTAACAGCTTGGGCTAAGCTCAATTGCCTGCAGACTGGTGTTAGGCAATTCAATTTATCCATGCATAAATGGAGTGTCCCTCCTTTACCAAATTGCAAGTGCCATGCTTTTGAACAAACTGCACATCACATTCTAATAGCATGCCCCATACATCAAGCACCATACAGAGCACAAGGTTTTACGATTCTGGATGACAAAACTGAATATTGGCTTCAACAACATCTCTGCCAGCATCTAATCTGGGCAGAACAGCAGCCTGGGGCAGTAAATGAAAAACTCTCAGGCCCCAGTCCTGTTTGTCTTTGACTTGGAGTAAATATCCTTTCAAACAACAACAATGAGTGACATAACAAAACTGTTTTGTTGTCACTTCAACACTAGAGAAGTTAATTAAAATTATTTATTTCTTGCTAAAAGGGCTCGCTGACAAATTTGTTCTACCAATTAGTATTGCTTTGTATACTGGCAGGAATAAACTAATGGGAGAATATTATGTAATAAATACTATAGTATTATGCTTAAAATGATAAACCAGTCTATACGAGGTCTGTTCAAAAAGTATCCGACCTTTTTCCCTCTCGCCAATAAGGTATGAGCAAACTGCCCGTGCAAAGCATGGCTGCACACACACACATTCACGCGTAATCGTGAAGCGTTTCAGGCCGATTCGTCATTCGTATCTCTCTGTGTAAAGCATTTAGTGCAGGCGTGTAGTACGTGTTCATCGGTTTTTTGATTTTCAGAAAATTTCATTTCAATGACAGAACGCATCGAACAGAGGTATTGCATCAAGTTTTGTCAAAAACTTGGTGATACTCAAGTTGAAACAATTCGAAAGATTCAACAAGCTTTTGAAAATGAGGCCTTAAGCCCAACTCAGATAAAGCAATGGTTTAAACGCTTTAAAGATGGCCGTGCATCAGTGGAAAGTGATCCTTGCTCAGGAAGGCCATCCACAAGCCGAAACGAGGAGGCGATGGATCAGGTTCGTGAAAAAGTGTTGGAGGATCGTCGTTTAACAGTACGAGAGATTGCTGCAGAAATGGGAATAAGCACAGGCTCAGTTCATTCAATCCTAACTGAGGATTTGAACCTGCGGAGAGTGTCGGCTAAATTTGTCCCCAAGCTGCTGACGGAGCAACAGAAGGAACTCCGGAAGGAAATTTCGGAGGACATGCTGGATGTTGCAAATCATGACCCAGAATTTATCAAGACAATCATCACTGGTGATGAGACCTGGGTTTATGGTTATGACCCAGAAACCAAGTTTCAATCATCACAATGGAAGCATCCGGAATCACCACGCCCAAAAAAAGCTCGGCAAGTCCGCAGCAATGTGAAAGTTATGCTGACCTGTTTTTTTGATTCCCGTGGCATCGTGCATCATGAATACGCACCAGAAGGTCAAACAATCAACAAAGAGTACTACCTGGAGATTCTACGTCGCCTTCGTGATGCTGTGCGAAGAAAGCGGCCAAACATGTGGGCAGCAAAGAATTTTCAGCTTCACCACGACAATGCTCCCGCTCATTCTGCACATGTGGTCCAAGCTTTTCTAGCTAAAAACAGCATGCCACTTATTAGACAGGCTCCTTACTCTCCCGACTTAGCACCGTGTGATTTCTGGCTGTTCCCTAAGCTAAAAACAACTCTGAAAGGGAGGCGATTTCAGTCAAGAGAAGACATTATGAAAAAAGCGACGGAGGAGCTTCAGAGCATTCCGGGGGAGGAGTTTATGAAGTGTTTTGAGAAGTGGCAGAAGCGCTGGGATAAATGTGTGAACCACCAAGGGGAATATTTTGAAGGAGATTGTATAAAACTTGCAAAATTTATTGTGTTGTGTGCTTTATACAAAAAAGTCGGATACTTTTTGAACAGACCTCGTATATATATATACATATATACCACAGCTTTTTTTGCATGTTTTTGATTTGCATGCTAAAACATACTTGTGCTGTATAGTGCTAAAACATATATGTGCTGTATAGTGCAAAAAATATGGTAAGTCATAATAAAAAATTGATTTTAACTTTATAAAGGCTATCATCAGTTTCTGTAAAAAAATCAATTTTGGTAAAATATTGAAAATAAAATGGTTCATACAAAATATAATATATATCATTAAAAATAATAATATTTTTGATTCAAACACTCAATATTCTATTTGACCTTTATTGTTTGAAATCAAGTTAGTTGGTGGCCCAGATGGTAGGTGCTTTCACGCAGCCTGGGCCGTGAGTAAGTCTGCTCATTGATTTTAAAATGACAGACCGAAACCGAACCTACCAAAACGGAAGGGTATCCACCCATTCCGATGTTCAGTGTGGGTCTGTTAATCGGCAAACGTCCTTTTCAGGACGGGGCAATGTCAGGATAAAACTGCCCTTTTCAGGGCACATTGCCAACAAGTTCCGAAGACCCACTATTCTTCAGCTGAACATCGAAGGCCTCACTGCAAGCAAGATGAATGTTCTTCATCACCTCGCTATGCAGTCTGAGGCACTCGTCATCCTACTGCAGGAGACCCACTGCACTGATGCAGAGAAGTTGGTGCTACCACACTACCAACTAGCTGGGTCTTCTTTAAGCAGGAAGCATGGCCTTGCCACGTTTGTCCACGAGCGACTGAGATACACGCTTTTGGACCAATCTCCACCGACATTGGAGATCGAGTGGCTGTGTGTGGACGTTGATGGCTATAAAATAGTCAATGTCTACAAACCACCACCAACGCGATTGCGAACCCTGGATCTCCCAGTGTTTCCTCACCCCTGTCTGTACGCTGGCGATTTTAACTGTCGTCATGCTGACTGGGGTTATGATGACAACAGTCCGGATGGTGAGTGCTTGGCTGGATGGGCAAGTATTAATTGTCTTGCCCTCCTATATAATGCCAAGGACGCTGCCAGTTTTTATTCCGGCCGCTGGAACACTGGCACCAATCCAGACCTAGCTTTCGCTAGCGTAGGTCCAAACAGTCGCTTACCGGATAGACGTGTCCTTGAGAAGTTTCCCAGGTCACAACATCGACCTTTGCTTATTACACAACCAAGGTTTGCTATGGCAGTGCCAAGCATGCCTGTTAAGCGATGGAACTTCCGCAAGGCCAAATGGAGTCACTACATTGCTTTGACGAATAAATTCGCAAAGACTTTGTTGCCGCCTGATTCACTTGATGTGGATGCGGCTTACCAGGACTTCTGTAACATCATTAAGAAAGCAGCCAAAAAGACTATCCCACGCGGGTATCGAAACAACTATATTTCGTGTTGGGATGCAGAGTGTGAATCCCTCTATAAAACCTTTCTGCAGTCTCCTCAGGGAGACGACTCAAGTTTGGCTGCTACAACTCTGCTTGCCAAGCTTGACAGAAAATGGAGGGATCGATGGTCCGAAGCAGTTCGGAGCATTGACTTCTCACACTCTAGTCGAAAAGCGTGGAGTATTTTGAACAACCTTACTGGTAGGTCACGACACTCTCCTCGTCATTGTCCCGTTTCAGCCGATGCTATTGCATCTCAGCTGGTTAGAAATGGGAAATACGAGGCTGTTGATCGCAAGTCATCTCGACTTGTTTTTCAAGAAGTGTCTGACCTTTGGAGGGCCACAACACCAGACGCAGTAAATATTTCTGACAATTTTTCACAGAGAGAATTTGCTGCTGCCCTTCAACATTTAAAACCAGGTAAAGCTCCGGGACCTGATTCCATCTGCCCTGAGCTTATACTCCATGCTGGAGCTGCTTTGAAGTCCTGGTTACGTGATTTCCTTTCTTCCTGTTTGCGCCGACTCAAAATTCCCAAGATCTGGAGAAGAGCGCTTGTGGTCGCGATCCCAAAACCAGGAAAGCCTGTGGGGGACCCAAAGAGTTATCGACCGATATCTCTGCTCTGTGTCCCCTACAAGATCCTCGAGAGGCTTATCTATGCCCGCGTTGAACCATTAATCAATCCACTGCTCCCTAAAGAGCAGGCTGGGTTCTGACGCGGGAAGTCAACCGTAGATCAAGTTGTTCTGCTAACCCAGAACATCGAGGATTCTTTTGAGGCTAAAAAGAAGGCCGGTGCCGTATTTATCGATCTGACAGCTGCATATGACACTGTCTGGCACCGTGGCCTTACCTGCAAGCTGCTGAGACTACTTCCGGATAAGCACATGGTCAAAATGATCATGGAGCTTGTCCGAAATCGAAGTTTCACCCTTACCACTGGTGACAGCAAGCAAAGCAGGCTACGCCGTCTTAAAAACGGCGTTCCTCAGGGATCGGTCTTGGCTCCCCTCTTATTTAACATCTATACGTACGATCTTCCTTCCATGATTTCCAGAAAGTTTGCTTATGCTGATGATTTAGCATTGTTGCACTCTTCTGGAAACTGGAAGGACTTGGAGGGGACATTAAGCCAAGACATGTCCACACTGTCAGCGTATCTCCAGACTTGGAGGTTGAAGCTCAGTCACACTAAGACGGTGACGACAGCCTTTCATTTAAACAACCGAGAGGCCAAACGTGAGCTAAAGGTCTACAACAATAGTAGACTTTTACCGTTCTGTTCAATCCCTACATACCTTGGGGTAAAACTGGACAGATCGCTCACGTTTTGTCACCATTTAGTGGCATTGCGCAAAAAACTATCATCGCGCGTCACACTGTTGAGGCGACTCGTGGGCTCGGGATGGGGTGCTGGTGCTAAAACACTACGCATAGCCACCTTGTCTCTAGTCTACTCAACAGCTGAGTACTGTGCGCCAGTCTGGTGTCGCAGTGCTCACACTCGCCTCATTGACAGTGTCTTGAATGACGCCTTGCACATAGTTACTGGATGCCTGCGTCCCACTCCAACGGACTACCTACCTGTACTTTCAGGCATCCAGCCAGGTGAGCTTCGCCGACTGGGAGCGACACTCTCCTTGGCTTACCGTGGATCTCTGGACCCCGATCATATTTTGCATGGTCTGTTAAATGGGTCCTCAGATACTGGCCAAGTGAGACTAAGATCCAGACGCCCGTTTGTGCCAGGTGCGTGGAATCTCTTGGACAATCTTGCCAGACTTGGCATCCGCGCCTCTGAATGGACAAATCACAAATGGAACGCGGAGTACTGTGAAAATGCTTCCAGGCTCCGTGCTTTTGTGCCCGGGACCAGTGTCAGGCCTGTTTGGATGGGCTTACCCCGAGCAGCTTGGGTTAAGCTCAACCGCCTGCGGACTGGTGTTGGGCGATTCCATTCATCCATGCACAAATGGGGTCTCACTCCTTCACCGAATTGCGAGTGTGGCGCCTCAGAGCAAACCGCAGACCATGTACTAACAGCATGCCCCATACATCGGGCACCACATGGAGCACGCGGTCTGACGGTTTTGGATGACGAAACTCGATGCTGGCTTAATAACATCACTGCCAGCATCTGATCCAGGCAGTGCAGCAGTTTGGGGTAGTAAAAGGATAAACCCTCGGCCCCAGTTCTGTTTGTGTCTGGCCTGGAGTGGATGCCCTTCAAACGATGACGACGACGACGACGAAGTTAGTTGGTTTTACTTTCTAATTTTTTCATTAAATATTTGGCTCATGAAACTTTAATTGATTTTGTTAGGTAGAGGAATATGTTTGTAGTGTTTTTATCAAAGATTTTTATTTAAACAAAAATGAAAAGTTATGGCTATAAATTAATAAATTATGTATTCTCCATTGCTGTTTACGACCTCCTCCGACCTCTCAACCAATTTGTCGATGCCATTCTGCCAAAAATCCCCAGGTCTGGTATCGAAGAATTTGTTGAGCCAGTTTTTAAGGTCCTCTTTATTGTCAAAGGTAACGCCCTTCATATGGTTTGACAAAGAGCAGAAAAGATAATAATCCATGGGTGCAAGGTCCAGAGAATACAGCGGATGCTGAAGGACCTTCCATTCGATCTCTTGGAGTGCGGCTTTGACAACTTGTGCAACATGAGGCCTGGCATTGTTGTAAAGAACTATGGTTTAAGCAATGTCGATGGGGTCTTTTCAGTTAAATAGCCTCATTTGCGTGATGTAGCTGGGCTATGTAGAGCTCCTTGTTGACCGTGGCATTCCTTTCAAGCATTTTCCAGTGCACCATGCCCTCCCAGTCCCACCAAATGCAAATCATGGTCTTCCTTGGATGGAGGTCAGGCGTAACTCTCAGCTTGGGCATATCTCCAGGAGCCACCCATTCCTTTCTTTGCTTCATATTTATACATAGGCACCATTTCTCACCTCCCATCATGATTTGGTGCAAAAAGCGCTGTTTGTGATTGTGTGTTGCTTGGTGGCAGGTGAGATGTTGAGAAGCAATTTGAAGGTGATTTTCTTTGTTGTTTTCGCTTGTTTTCACTAAGCTCATGAGGCATCCAGACTCCCAATTTTTTGGCAAATCCCATTGAATGAAGATGATTGAAAATTGTTTTTTGATCGCAGTTCATTTTTTCAGCCAATTCATGACTTGTTTGGTGACTTTCCTCCTTCAAAAGTGCTTTGTGATGGTCTTCGTCAAATTCAGAAGGTCTTCCGCTGCAGGGCGTGTCATCAATGTCAAAATTGCCATTTTTGAACTTTGCAAACCATTTTCTTGCCGTCAATTTGCTTATGACACCTTCCCCATATACCATGCAAATGTCCCAGGCTATTTCAGCAGCTTTTTGGCCTCGATAAAAAGCAAAGAATAGCAGGTGTTGAAAATGTTGCTTTTTACCCCCTGGATATTCCATATGTAAGCCTCACAAATAATAAAATCTCAAAATACTCAAAAAGACGATCAGCACAGTTTTTTACAGTAGAAAGAGCTTTATCGAATGAATATATACATTTTGCCAAGTAGTAAAAAATCATTGTAAAAATAAAAGAAAATATAAAAACACTACGAACATATTCCTCAACCCAATATTAATTATTTATTTATTGCAATTTGACCAATTAAATAAAATTATCAATTTGAGTTTGCTGAAAAGAGAAATAGATTTCTGTTAAAAGACTTTTAACTTTATAAGTAAATTTTTGATAATGATTTAGTTGGTTCTAGTTTTAAGTTCATAATTAAGGGTGCATTACTACTTGAAACTAAGTTTGTGCCTTGCATAAGTATTTCATAAAATATATTTACAATTTAAAAGTAAACTCCCTCCCAAGCTATATATTGCTGAAATCAGCAAAAAATTGTCTATTCAAATATCATTTGTAATTTAAACTACACTCTTATAACAAAAAAAACAATTAACACAAGAAGAATATTTTATCATGATGTCATTAAAAAATCTAAAAATTCAAAAGCCCTTAGAGATATACACTTGAAAATTGGTAAAGTTGTAGAATGGACTAAGCTAAATAAAATAATTGGGAGGTTTTCAAAACAAAATTTACAACAAAAAATATAACTTCTTTTATAACCCAACTTTTAATTTTTGTTTTTTTTTCACATTTTTGGCTTTAAAAATCTGTTTGAACAAAATTTGAAAAAAACCCTTAATTAAGTGATAGAATGCAACCTAAACATCATTTGTGCAAAATTTCAGGAAAATTGATGGAACAGCTTTGAAGAAGTTACAATTTTAAGACTGTGAGAAAAACATCGAAAAAGTTTTAATTAACAAATTGAGCACAATTACACAGTTAAAAAACAAAAGCATTAATTTTATCTCAATATTTAAAGTCTCAATACTTGATTAACATCATTGAGCAGTAAATATTTTTCATTTTAGTCATTACCAGGCACATAGTCACCCCTTTCAAGGGCTTTTGATACTTTGCGCTTTTTGATGGTGGCACATCGCTGTGATGACATGATTCTTTTTTTTTCCTTGAGACCCAGTGCTTTCAGAGTAAAAATGTTTGTAGGCAACTGGAAATGCTCAAAAACACTTACAAGGTCTTGTCTGCCAACATTCCTTGTTACAACTAACATGGCATGAGCTCGCTTTATAGTTGCTGCACCAAAATATCTCTCGTTTGCGCATCTTTTCCATATCGTAGCATTAAAGAACTCATTTTGGTTTTGGGTAAGACCACTTACACATCTTTTTAAAAGTGACTTATGTGATAATCTTTCATAAAGAGGCAGCATGTGGATTAATATAAAATACTAATCCAGGAAGAAGAAGGAAGAACAAAATATTAAGGAACAAATTTATCTGATATAAAAAAAAATGACAGAAATTTTGAGTGGTGTGTAAAAAATGGAAAATTTAATAAAAATAAAGTTGAAATTTTTAAAAAATTTTAGCATTTTTGAATTCTGCATAAAATTTCACTTAAAAATCAACCATAAAACAAAAAACAACAAAAAATCAATTTAAGTAATAGTGCCCCCTTACACTTGGCCCATTGAAATTTGACATATCTTACTTAATAACTGAAAGGAGTAATTAACTTTCAGTAAAAAACACTCAAGATCTACATCAGTAATGTTGGATTTTTCTTTCTTTTAAGTTTTTTTTCATATAAAGCACAACATTTTGCAACAATGAATCAATAGAGAGAAATGGTTAATGAAAGAATTAGAATGATGTTACCAACCAATAACCTTGATATAGATGAGGAAGAAAAGACCATGTGGAATCTAGACTTAAAGGTACAAACACTAAATCAGAAATATTTAGTAAAGATAGTGCAACATTTGGAAAGAAAGTCAAACCAAGATCCAATGCAAAAACCTGCTTCCACAACATCATTACATAGTCAGTGGCATCAAAGGTGTTACCTAAAAACAATAAGCCACCAAAAAAATCGAGTCTCTTTTTTGGTGAAAATGTGATTGTTAAGTGCACAAATAAATTAGGATATTAAATGATTCAAGTACCTTTTTTGAATTTAAATATGCATTCAAAATTAAGCCAATGAAAACTTCAAATAGATTAGTATTTCACTAGGAACATCCCTAAATTTAACACATTTGACAATTTTTAAAAGCAAATTTTTATTCTTGAGTCATTCATTGTAATTAAGCTCAAGTTTGTAACCGAAAATTTTAGTTTTGCCTGTCTTTTAAATATGTTGTTAACCTTTTTGTATAAAAGAATGAAAAAATTTTTTGGAAATTGGTCAACTACTTTTCAAGATTTTTTTGTCACTAAATGGTGCATCAAATTATTTTTTTGCAAATATTTTAGTTTTTAAGTAGTTTGTAAGATAAAAATTTGATTCAAATGTTGACTCCACCATTTTTCAACTATGTAAAATCCAAAAATAGTATTGTTTTTCTTTTATTAATTATAAACAAAAAGTTAAGAGCTAATTAAAAATAACATTGCTCACAAAAAGGGGCCCAAAAAAACACTGTGGAAATCACATTAGAAAAAAAATTATGAAAATAGTATAATATGTCTATTGTAAAATAAAAAAGTTAAAAATGTGTTTTTTGTCTTTTTCAAATAATTTGCAAAACTAAAAGTGCATTTTTAAAAAGCATAATTTACATTTTGTCTGCTTTAGCAAGCGACTTTTAAAGTCAAAAATTGTTACTAATATTCGAATGCATGTAATGCTGCTAATAACTAAAGTTTTTAATGGTATTATTGTTTTAGTTTGTTTTGTTAAAAATGCTTAATTGTCATAACAAATTTTAAAAGTATTATTGTGCAACTTATAGATTGAAGAAAGTAGGAGTAAAATTGTGATCAACTTTTTCACAAACTGAAATTGAGTAAATAACTTAAAGATCAAACGTTTGTATGTCAAAAATCTTATGAGAAAACACAAATCAAAATTATTTATTTTTTCTTGAAATCAGCTTACCAACAAATTTGTACAGCTGAATAGTCTTGCTTTGGACATTTCATGTCACGATAATTGCTAAGCTTGAAACATACAAACACACATACTACATTCCTTTCAAGCAACAAAAGTTATTCAAAAGTGAGTCTAAGTTTACTCTATCAAAGGGTCAAGGAGCCTTGCCAACATCAATATTAGTGAAAGGGTAACAACAAAAATAATAACCTAAATTTGCTTTAACAGTGTAATGTAAACATTAATACAATAAATTAACTGTTTTAAACAAAATATTTGCTTTTCTTCAAAAAAAAATGCTAGTTTTGGCATATACCTGCATTTTGAATTTATAAATCTCAGAGCATTGATCAACCAGTAATGTTGTACACTGTTCATCTGTGGAGTGAGGTGATGGCACAATTGACATTTTTAATATATCATATCAACTTAAAACTAAAATAAGTTTTTTCTATTGTAGCTATGACATATGTTTGCATTCAGAAATAAGAAATAATCTGCAAATATGCAATAATTAAAATAACTTCTTGGAATTTTTTATGTATAACTGTTGATAATTAAACAAGCAACATTAAAAAAAATAATCATGATTTAAATTGAAATTTTTTTAACCATTTGCATAGTAGCAGCCCAAACACCAAGTTACCTTTTTCTTTTTACTTTTTAAATTTCACATTTCACTTTTTCAAAAAGCAAAATAAAATAAACGAGATAAAATAAACCATTTCTAATTTTTACATTCACAGTAGCATTCTATATCAACCTGTCAATCAAATAAGATGCAACCCATTCTACTTACTTCAATAATTAGTCCCCTTTGGGAGAATGACAAGAAAACATTGCTTTTACATTTGTTTTTTGTGAAATCCTGCTGAAATTAAATGAATGTTTTTGTAACAGACACTCATCATTTCAATTTTTGCTCCTGCTGCTGATTTAATTATTTGAAACATTTGCAATCCACACAACTTCCAAATTAACTTTATAATAAAATATTTGTTTCACCCTTTAAGTATTTTATCCATTATTTTTGGTGATTCAAAGATCCAAAATGATGCATGCAAAACAAACAGCAAAATTAGATTAATTTTGCTGTTTGTTTTGCACATATCATTTTGGATCTTTAACCCCAAAAATCATTATTTTTACAAGATTAAATAACAATAACAATATAGCCTATGATTTCAAAATATTTTTCGTATGTGTGTAGGCTATATTGTTATTTAATCAACAAGTCATCACAAAAATATTTACATATCTTTAGTTAATGTTGCCTAGGGCGCGAAAAAAACTCGCAATCATAAATGGGGTCGTGAATAAAAAATTTTTAAGAAACCCTGATTTAAAAAGAAGGTGCCGTCTTGTGACTGAGCTTTAACCTCCATGTCTGAAAATACGCTGATAGTGTAGTCATGTCTTGACTTTCCAGCTCCTCGAAGAGTGCAACAATACAAAATAGTCTGCATAAGCAAACTTTCTGGAAATTGTGGACGACAGGTCGTACGTATAGATGTTGAGAAAAAGGGAACCCAACATCGGTTTTTCAGACGGCGTAGCCTGCTTTGCTTGCTGTCACCGGTAGCAAAGGTAGTGTTTCGAACGAGCTTTATGATCGTTCTGACCGTGTGCTTATCCAGCAGAAGCCTCGGCAGCTTGCAGGTAAGGCCACGTTGCCAGACAGTGTTATAATGTCGTACGCCAATGTCAGATCGACCAATACGGCACCGATCTTCTTAGCCATGAAAAAATCCTCGATGTTCTGTATAAGTAAAACAACTTAATCCACGGTTGACTTTCCGCCTCGAATCCCAACCTGCTCTTTGGATCAATAATTGACTTGACACCAAGCAGCGGATCAATAATTGACTTGACACCAATGACACGGGCGTAGACAAACCTCTCAAAGATTAATATTAATGTCGGAATTCTATAGCTTCTTAGCACAGTGTTGTTGAAGTAATTATACGCAGTTGTGAAGCTGGAATCGTTTTGAAGTTTGGTAAGGTTGAAAACTAAATTTTGTTAAATTTGTAAATATATTATTTTTAGTTAAAGACAGTCGTTTCTGTCTGCTTGCGGAGTAAAGTTTTTTAAGAAATTGATTCTAACTTAGCCGAAACTAAGTAGGCTACTGTATTAAGAATTTCAGTCTCGCAGCAAATTATTTCTTAAGCCGAAATAAATAAATAAAAAATAGACTTTACTTCAGCGCTGGTATTCGGGTTACCTAGTTTAACTGGTTTTTTGGATTCCCGATAAAGTTTGCGACAACAGACACAGCAACATTTGTACGGCAGTGTGGTCGAGTGGTTAGAGCGCCGGCATTGTGATCGACATGGTCTCGGTCAAAACCTACTCGCGTCATTCTGTTGTCTCCTTGGAACATTTTACGGCGCTTTCTCTGGCTTGGTGGTTTTGGAATGAGTTCTAATTTTTATCTATATCTCCATAAAACTAAAAAAATAAAATGAAAAATTTCAACTGGACAACAATATCAGCGTGGTCGAGTGGTTAAAGCGCCGGGCTCCATCCATCCATAGGTTTTGAACCGTGACCGTGTTGGTCACGGTTCAAAACCTATTCGCACCATTCTGTTGTGTCCTTGGGAAAGACACTTTCGGCACTTTCCCCTGCTTGGTGGTTCTGGCAAGCATTTCTAAATTACAGTCATATCTCTATTAAATTGCAATCGGACAGCAATATCTTGGTATCTCAGGAAGCAGGTGGGGGGTAATTGCCTATCCTATGCATTAGCGCCTCCGTGGCTTTCCTGCGAGTCAGGAGGATAAATATAGAGATAAAATAAATAAATAATATCTTAGCATCTTCAAAAGTAGGTCGGGGTAATTGCTTTGCCATACGTATTAGCGCCTTAAGCTTTCTGCGAATCAGGAAAAAAAGCATAGAGATAAAATAAATTGCAGGGGACACAGAGTAGCGATATCGGTTGAAGGTTCTTTGGATCCCCACGAGCAAGTCATATAACCAGGACTTTAAAACAGCCCTAGCATAATTTATATATTCTGGACAGATGGAATCAGGGCTAAAAGAATACTGCTCATTTTGAAACGATATAAATTTATAAACATAACAAAAATGACAAAATTGTTTTACCTGCAACATAAAAGACTAAATAACAAAAATTACTTAAAAACTCAACAAGCTACTGAACTACAACTTACACTCTTACTGAACTAAAACTTGAAACAAAAAATAACTGTAGGGGAAGGGCAAGTGAGTTGACATACTTTTTACATATTTTAAATTTTTGTGAAAAGTAATTTAGATTTGTAACTGAAATTTTCACCAAAGTAGCAGTAAATACTTGCATATAAATTAGATGAGCATCTGATTTGCAGGTCAATGACAAAAGGAATGGCAGCCATTTAAAATTGTTCACTTAAGTGTATCAACTGACCTGTACAAGCAGGTCAGTTGATACACTGTGGAGGGTCAGTTGATACAGAGAAGGTCATTTGATACACCAAGCAGGGAGAAAGTTTGAGGTAATTTTATGTTTTCCAATAATTACAGATTTATTTAGCAAGTAGGGGAGATGTGGGACCAATGAAGCAAAAAGTAAGTTTGGGTCGCTGGAGGGATGGATTTTTATGCATACTCCACCATATTTGCTTATTATACAGTTTACAATGGTACGTTTTATAGGTACTTCTTTCACACCTCTAACTTCTACACAAGGTACATGGTGATGATTTAAAATCATCACAAAATTTGCTTCATTGGTCCCTCAAGGCTGGGACCAATGAAGCAATTGTGTGGGATCTTTGAAGCAACTCACTAAAATCAAATTTTAGAGAAATTTATCTTTATATTTTGACACAAAAGCAACTGATAACATGACAAACACAACCAAACAGTAAAAACCATAAAAAAGTGACTATCGAAAATATGCAAGTACGACTACTTAAGTATAGAAAAAACGCTAAAGTATTTCTACAGTTGATAAAAAAATAAAAAATATTCAATTTAAATTAACTTTTTAAAAAATTCTACCACAAAAACTGTGCATAAAATTAACACTTTATTCATTTTGCAATATTATATTTTGTCAGATTATCTGAAAATTTTAAAATATTCAATGCTTCATTGGTCCCATTGTCAGCAATTTTTACTTCAAAGTTCCTAAAACAAAACTAACTGAGTTTTAAAAAAATACGCTTTTCTAAAATGTATCTGTACATACGTTCACAACTACTGCCAAATCTGCACCGCTAAATACAACTCCTTCTTTGCATTCTTATACTTCGAAACACAGTAGCTTAAATTTACTTTAAGCACTGAAAAAGACTAATTTGCAAATTACTTCAAAATGCGTTGCGAGACAAAGCTTAGATTTGATAAAGAATGTTTTTATATTTACTTCGATTGAATAAATTCAAAATTAAAACAATTCTTTTTGCAAGGGAGAAAATACAGCCATGCTTCATTGGTCCCTGTGCTTCATTGGTCCCACATCTCCCCTACAAAGATAAGCATTATAGTACAGGTCCCTGAGTCTTACTTACAAATATGTGTTCAGCAAATGCCCATGAGGGTTTTACAGTATTACATGACAAACAAATTCTTCCCTCTGCCAGCTGTATTATTTTGTAATTGTTTACAGATTTGTGTTTAGTGTTTTATATGAGTATATCTCATTGACAACGGCAAACGTATTACTTAAGGTAAGGAGACATCCGAGATATAGCAATATCAAGAGTTTGTACAATTGTAATTATGCAAGACCAAAAAAACAAGTTGCACTATTACAAGAAAAAACTGAAATAAGCAACCCAAAACACAGTAAATACAAGTGGCGCCGATATTTACACATACAGTAGAACTAGGCTCAGTAGCTCAAGTTCCATTTTGTAAAGTCACAATTAAATCGGAGTTGATTTGCTCTTCTAGAAGTCCCACCAATCACATTTGGGAGTGGCAGTTTAAACACAACGTCATCCGACACAACTTAAGCACAATCATTTTCATTTACAATAGCTAAATGTGATGGTTTCACGGTGTGTAATGCATCCAGAAAGTTTTTTGTAAAAAAACTCCCTCATATTCATTGCCATCCACTTCATCGACTTCTAGCAATATAGTGAACCACTCTTGATTTACCCCTGACATTCACAATAACATAATCTCCTTCAACAATATTTTCGTTCATTGAAAAATCGGAATTATCATCATGGTGATTCTCTATATTTTCTTCTTCAGAAGAGCTTTCAATTACCGACTTTTGTTGCTTTTTTTACCAAAACGTTTTTTCTTAGCTTCTTTGTCTGAGAAATATTTTTCTTTTTTGTTTGTGTTTTTAGTACAGCAATGCTATCTCTCACGGGCGTCGCACTCAGAATTCGTGTTGTCTTCCTTTTTCTGGAGTTTGTCGCTTTTCTTAGTGCTGCTTTTGAAATATCATGGATTTCTCTTGGCGAGACATATTGATTTACTTCTGGTGTTGGAGCAGCAGAATGCTTAGAAAAATTTGGTGTAGAAGAACATATTTGTGAAGAGCTATAAGGTTTTGCAATTTTACTTTGTTGCTGAAATTCATTACTCTGGATCTCAGTATCTGTGCTGAAAAGACGATCAGTCACTGCAGCAGGTGCGAAGTCTAGTTCAGTGAAAATTTTCCTATTAAATGGCCAGGTGCCCGTACATTCAAATCCAGACAAAATATTTTTTGGAGTCATTGCAGCAAGTTGAGCTTTTTTTACCAGTGCAGAAATTTCGTATATTTTAACAGTTTTGCCAGGATTGCTACGCATCCAGTTGTCCATTGCTCTACAGTAGCTTGCTTTAAAAGGCCCAAATATTGATTTATCTAAGGGCTGTAATTGGTGTGAGGTGTGAGGAGGAATGGAGGCATCACAATTCCTGCAGACTTAGCTTCATCAATAACATCAAGTGAAATGTGACTTTCATGATTGTCAAGAATCAAAGATTTTGTGCTTCGGTCCACAACGAGTATGCTTTATGAGGTGATCCATGTGAATCAAAAATAAACTTTCATTCATCTATCCAGATCTATTGGATTGTCCGATATAACTTTGTGGTCCACCTTTGATGAGATGATCACGGAAATGGACACGAGGAAAAATTAGCATAGGTGGTAAACACTGCCAGAAGCACCAATTGTGTATACAGCTGTAACTAACTCACCTCTTTCACCTGATGTAATTGAGCCAAGTTTCGTGTTCCTCTTGCCGTAACAATATGTTTTGGGTTTTGAACAGTTGTTACACTTGTTTCGTCCACATTATCGCAATAATCAGAGTGTGTACTTTGGCGTTAACTTTTTGAAAAATTTGCGTAAAAATATGCGCCGCAATTCTTTTAGTCATTTTCAAAGCGCAAACTCTACAGTAGTTTAATCTGACCCATAGTGTCTATCATAATATTGCTGTGTTTCTATTGTTGGTATTCTAATATACAATGATATACAAAATCGGCAGCGTGGTCGAGTGGTTAAAGCGCCAGGCTCGTGACCAACACGGTCTAGGTTCAAAAGCTACTAGCGCCATTCTGTCGTGTCCTTGGGAAAGACACTTTACGGCACATTCCCCTTCTTGGTGGTGCTGGCAAGCAGTTCTAAATTACAGTAATATCTCTATTAAATTACAAGTGGATAGCAATATCTTGGCATCTCTGGAAGCAGGTCGGGGTAATTGCTTACCCTATGTATTAGCGCCTTCATCGCTTTCCTGCGAGTCAGGAGGATAAATATAGAGATAAAATAAAATAAAAAAATAAATATAAATAAATAAATGATGTTATGAACATTTTGAAAAACAAATGGCTCCTTTTCTATATAAATCTACGCTGGCTGTCACAAGAAAATATGATAAGAAGAGTTTTTGGATTAAAAAAAGAATTGCTCAAATTTTACATACAAAAAAATCATCATTTAATTAATCTTAAATTAATTGCAAACTTATGTCAAAAAACCTAGGTTTAAAGGCTCGTTTCCACTACGAGCGTGGAAAAGAGCATTCTTTTTTTTCTTTTAATGATCTTTGACTGAAGCGAGCGCAAAAAAAAACAATAAAATAAAGGCCCGTTTCCACTACGAGCGTGGAAAAGAGCATTCTTTTTTTCTTTTATTGATCTTCGATTGAAGCGAGAGCAAAAAAAATCAATAAAACAAACAAAGAATGCTCTTTTTCCACGCTCGTAGTGGAAACGGGCCTTAAAGAGTGCTCTTTTCCACGCTCATAGTGGAAGCGGGCCTTAATTATTACGAATTCCGATCTGAGTTTGCGCTTTAGCACCTGGACGACCTGCTGACAAATTGGATCCGACATCTGGTCAATGGGTGATCAAGAAATCGACTACATAACCATGCTTGGTTGTAGAAGAACAAAGTTGGATGGATATAGAAATGTGATGGACGTCAAAATATATCTTTTGCCTGTAGGCCTACAGTTATTTTTTGCTTCAAGTTTTAGTTCAGTAAGAGTGTAAGTTGTAGTTCAGTAGCTTGTTGAGTTTTTAAGTAATTTTTGTTATTTAGTCTTTTATATTGCAGGTAAAACAATTTTGTCATTTTTGTTATGTTTATAAATTTATATCGTTTCAAAATGAGCAGTATTCTTTTAGTCCTGATTCCATCTGTCCAGAATATATAAATTATGCTAGGGCTGTTTTAAAGTCCTGGTTATAGGCCTATGACTTGCTCGTGGGGGATCCAAAGAACCTTCAACCGATATCGCTACTCTGTGTCCCCTGCAATTTATTTTATCTCTATGCTTTTTTTCCTTATTTGCAGGAAAGCGATAAGGCGCTAATACGTATGGCAAAGCAATTACCCCGACCTGCTTTTGGAGATGCTAAGATATTGTTGTCCGGTTGAAATTTTTCATTTTATTTTTTTAGTTTTATGGAGATATAGATAAAAATTAGAACTCATTCCAAAACCACCAAGCCAGAGAAAGCGCCGTAAAATGTTCCAAGGAGACAACAGAATGACGCGAGTAGGTTTTGACCGAGACCATGTCGATCACAATGCCGGCGCTCTAACCACTCGATTACACTGCCGTACAAATGTTGCTGTGTCTGTTGTCGCAAACTTTATCGGGAATCCAAAAAACCAGTTAAACTAGGTAACCCGAATACCAGCGCTGAAGTAAAGTCTATTTTTTATTTATTTATTTCGGCTTAAGAAATAATTTGCTGCGAGACTGAAATTCTTAATACAGTAGCCTACTTAGTTTCGGCTAAGTTAGAATCAATTTCTTAAAAAACTTTACTCCGCAAGCAGACAGAAACGACTGTCTTTAACTAAAAATAATATATTTACAAATTTAACAAAATTTAGTTTTCAACCTTACCAAACTTCAAAACGATTCCAGCTTCACAACTGCGTATAATTACTTCAACAACACTGTGCTAAGAAGCTATAGAATTCCGACATTAATATTAATCTTTGAGAGGTTTGTCTACGCCCGTGTCATTGGTGTCAAGTCAATTATTGATCCGCTGCTTGGTGTCAAGTCAATTATTGATCCAAAGAGCAGGTTGGGATTCGAGGCGGAAAGTCAACCGTGGATTAAGTTGTTTTACTTATACAGAACATCGAGGATTTTTTCATGGCTAAGAAGATCGGTGCCGTATTGGTCGATCTGACATTGGCGTACGACATTATAACACTGTCTGGCAACGTGGCCTTACCTGCAAGCTGCCGAGGCTTCTGCCGGATAAGCACACGGTCAGAACGATCATAAAGCTCGTTCGAAACACTACCTTTGCTACCGGTGACAGCAAGCAAAGCAGGCTACGCCGTCTGAAAAACCGTTTTTAAATCAGGGTTTCTTAAAAATTTTTTATTCACGACCCCATTTATGATTGCGAGTTTTTTTCGCGCCCTAGGCAACATTAACTAAAGATATGTAAATATTTTTGTGATGACTTGTTGATTAAATAACAATATAGCCTACACACATACGAAAATATTTGGTTTTAGAATTTGTTTAGAAACATACAAAAATGTAAAATTAAAAATTGCCCAAAGAGTTGTAAAATTGTTATTACTATAGTTACAAAAAACGCAATTATTAACTAGTTAAACAGCTTATACAAAAATTAAAGAAAAAATGATTTGTTAATGAGACAGATGCGCTTGTTTTTTTTCTGCACAACAAATTAAAACTTGCTGCAATATTTGACATTGCTGGATGTTAAATGAATTGCGAGTGCGGCGCCATTGCACAAACCGCAGACCATATTCTAATAACGTGCTCCATACATCAGGCACTACATGGGGCACGAGGTCTAACGGTTTTGGATGACTCAAAAAAGTATTTAAAAGTATCATCCTCAACAAAAAAACTCAGCGAAATACCACTTACAAGGTAACTCTATAAACTTTTGTTTATTAAAATTTCTTCTGATACTTATTCAATTACAATCTTCTATTCGAAAAACTGCTTTAGGAGGTTTTAATAAACGAAAGTTTATAAAGTTGAGATTTTTTGTCAAGCACGGGACGAAATTCTATAATTTCCATACTAAGTGCAGCAGAATTGGTTTTTAAATAAACAAAACGTGAATTACATTACGACTAACATTAAGTGCAACTCGCGCATTTTGAAACTTTGCATAAAATAACGATCAATTGAACTGAGTGAAGAACAGGACAAATGCGTAGCATAGTATTTAAATCGGTCCTAGGATTGAATGGATCAGTAAGGTTGAATCCGGAACTAGCGTTGGATGGATTACTAGTTGGGTAGGCCACTAGGGTTGGAAGGCGGACTAGCGTTGGACGAATCATTAGGATTGGATGGGAGACTAGAAATGGATGGGTCACAAGGGTTGGATGGGCCACTAGGGTTGGATGGGTCATTAGGGTTGGATGGGTCACAAGGGTTGGATGGGCCACTAGGGTTGGATGGGGGACATAACGAAGGTTCTGAAGCAAAACATTACTTGCGGAATGCCGAGCTCCACGTTTGCGAGTCAGATGCTTCTACCAGCGCATGATGGCGCTAATACAGTGCAGCGGAGTCTCCCGCCGATCACTGTTACAACAGAATTATGACGTAAACAATAAAACAAACAAGCACTATATGGAAAAAATGAAAGCGCTGCAAGTTGAAAAATCAGAAATGAATTTAACTTAATTTCCGGATTTGGAGATTTTGGAACTAGAGCGGAATGGTTCCTATCGATTTTTCGATCTATTGACTGAAGTGAGGCGACATTATTAGTTGTACTCAAGCTAATTGGAAAGGTGATCTCTTAGCTCATTTAAAGATTTACATTCTTTAACTCTTAGATGAGGAATTTCAATAGACTTTTTGTCTAAAATATCTGCCACTTCTCTAGTGATGGCTGCTAAATTTTGAGAACGAGATTCCAGCTGCAACTCATCTCTGACATTGATCATAAGAGGGCGCTTCTGGGGATCTTTGTCACAACAATTTTTCATGTGCTTCAAAAGCAACTGCACAATGGGATCAGCGTTTGTTTCGTAATTTTGGCGGCAAAGGTTCAAAGAAGCAGTAAAAACGTCAAATTCTGGAGAAGGATTGCGGCGTTGAATTATGACGTAAATAATAACTCCGTAACTGTAAACATCCATAGACTTTAGCAAGGAGCCGCGTTGGTGGGGCAATTTTTCCGGGGCAGTAAAACCTCTTGTGCGTTCGCCGCCTCCCATTCGTGACATGTGGAAGCTCGCATACTCAAAACATGTCGCAAACTCAGCTCCCCCGAAATCGCCGACTTTGCAGCGTAAATCGGAAGTAAGCAAGATGTTGGCGGGCTTCAGATCCCCGTGGACCATTCGCTTGTCGTTGAACCCGTTGTGCAAGTAAGTAATCCCACTGCTGATGTCAGCGCTGAATCGCAGCTTGAGCGCAGATGAAATGTCATAGCGGTGGTTGTCATCATCTTCGTTCTTGGAAAGCAACAAATCATGAAGATTGCCACCAGGTAAATATTCCATGACGATTGCCATTGATGACCTCCATGATGTGTATCCTTCTATTCTGACAACATGGGAATAATTGGCTTCGTTCAACAATCTCACTTCTTTAATGAATCTGACAAAAACAATAAAAACCATCAATAGACATATCATTAAGACTAACAATTTTTAACTGCTTTGTCCACAACAATTGCTTCCAGCAATTACAATTCTCACTTTTTGGTCTTTCTATCGATTTCTTGTTTGGATCCATCAAACAGTTGATACTTTACAGCAACTGTTCCAACATATTTGATCATTCCCAATTGCACATGTCCAAATCCACCACATCCAATGAATCCCTCTCTACCAGTCCGGATGTGGATAAATTCAGGGGCAATAGGGGGTCCAATCTAAACAGAAGAATACGTTATTCAAAACAAGATCACTATATTCTAGTTTTTTGAATTTAGACTAGAAACTAAAACGAAAATAATAAAACTTGAATCAATAATGGACATCTCTGAAAATTTCAAAAAGAGTTCTTAACAAACAAATCTCGGCAACTGTACAACCGAATAGAGACACATATTTACAATGAGCAAACAACTGATGCATAGATGTGGACTACACAGCTTGTATTAAATGAGAAAACTTTACCTTTAAATCACATTATTTTATTAAGTATCTTTTAAGCGAGGCCATCGTCGTCGTCGTCGTCGTTTGAAGGGTAATCCACTCCAGGTCAGACACAAACAGAACTGGGGCCGAGGGTTTATCCTTTTACTACCCCAGACTGCTGCACTGCCTGGATCAGATGCTGGCAGTGATGTTATTAAGCCAGCATCGAGTTTCGTCATCCAAAACCCGTTAGACCTCGTGCTCCATGTGGTAGTGCCCGATGTATAGGGCACGCTGTTAAAACATGGTCTGCGGTTTGCTCAGAGGCGCTACACTCGCACTTTGGTAAAGGAGCGAGACCCCATTTGTGCATGGACGAATGGAACCGCTCAACACCAGTCCGCAGGCGGTTGAGCTTAACCCAAGCTGCTTGGGGTAAGCCCATCCAAACAGGCCTGACACCGGCTCCGAGCACAAAAGCACGGAGCCTGGAAGCATTTTCACAGTACTCCGTTTTCCATTTGTGATTTGTCCATTCAGAAGCGCGGATGCCAAGTCTGGCAAGGTTGTCCAAGAGATTCCGCGCAGCTGGCACAAACGAGCGTCTGGATCTTAGTCTCACTTGGCGAGTATCTGAGGGCCCACTTAAAAGACCATACAAGATATGATCGGGGTCCAGAGATCCACGATGAGCCAAGGAGAATGTCGCTCCCATTCGGCGAAGCTCAGCTGGCTGGATGCCTGAGAGTACAGGTAGGTGGTCCGTTGGAGTGGGACGCAGGCATACAGTAACTATGCGCAAGACACTGTCAATGAGGCGAGTGTGAGCACTGCGACACCAGACTGGCGCACAGTACTCAGCTGTTGAGTAGACTAGAGACAAGGTGGTTATGCGTAGTGTTTTAGCACCAGCACCCCATCCCGAGCCCACGAGTCGCCTCAGCAGTGTGACGCGCGAGGATAGTTTTTTGCGCAATGCCACTAAATGGTGACGAAACGTGAGCGATCTGTCCAGTTTTACCCCAAGATAAGTAGGGGTTGGACAGAACGGTAAAAGTCTACCATTGTTGTAGACTTTTAGCTCACGTTTGGTCTCTCGGTTATTTAAGTGAAAGGCTGCCGTCACCGTCTTAGTGTGACTGAGCTTCAACCTCCAAGTCTGGAGATACGCTGACAGTGTAAACATGTCTTGGCTTAATGTCCCCTCTAAGTCCTTCCAGCTTCCAGAAGAGTGCAACAATGCTAGATCATCAGCATAAGCAAACTTTCTGGAAATCATGGAAGGAAGATCGTACGTATAGATGTTAAATAAGAGGGGAGCCAAGACCGATCCCTGAGGAACGCCGTTTTTAATACGGCGTAGCCTGCTTTGCTTGCTGTCACCGGTGGTAAGGGTGAAACTTCGATTTCGGACAAGCTCCATAATCATTCTTATTATGTGCTTATCCGGAAGTAGTCTCAGCAGCTTGCAGGTAAGGCCACGGTGCCAGACAGTGTCATAAGCAGCTGTCAGATCGAAAAATACGGCACCGGCCTTCTTTTTAGCCTCAAAAGAATCCTCGATGTTCTGGGTTAGCAGAACAACTTGATCTACGGTTGACTTCCCGCGTCGGAATCCAGCCTGCTCTTTAGGGAGCAGTGGATCGATTAATGGTTCAACGCGGGCATAGATAAGCCTCTCGAGGATCTTGTAGGGGACACAGAGCAGAGATATCGGTCGATAACTCTTTGGGTCCCCCACGGGCTTTGCTGGTTTTGGGATCGCGACCACAAGCGCTCTTCTCCAGATCTTGGGAATTTTGAGTCGGCGCAAACAGGAAGAAAGGAAATCACGTAACCAGGACTTCAAAGCAGCTCCAGCATGGAGTATAAGCTTTGAGCAGATGGAATCAGGACCCGGAGCTTTACCTGGTTTTAAATGTTGAAGGGCAGCAGCAAATTCTCTCTGTGAAAAATTGTCAGAGATATTTACTGTGTCTGGTGTTGTGGCCCTCCAAAGGTCAGACACTTCTTGAAAGATAAGTCAAGATGACTTGCGATCAACAGTCTGGTATTTCCCATTTCTAACCAGCTGAGATGCAATGTCATCGGCTGAAACGGGACAATGACGAGGAGAGTGTCGTGACCTACCAGTAAGGTTGTTCAAAATACTCCACGCTTTTCGACTGGAGTGTGAGAAGTCAATGCTCCGAACTGCTTCGGACCATCGATCCCTCCATTTTCTGTCAAGCTTGGAAAGCAGAGCTGTAGCAGCCAAACTTGAGTCGTCTCCCTGAGGCGACTGCAGAAAGGTTTTATAGAGGGATTCACACTTTGCATCCCAACACGAAATATAGTTATTTCGATACCCGCGTGGGATAGTCTTTTTGGCTGCTTTCTTAATGATGTTACAGAAGTCCTGGTAAGCCGCATCCACATCAAGTGAATCAGGCGGCAACAAAGTCTTTGCGAATTTATTCGTCAAAGCAATGTAGTGACTCCATTTGGCCTTGCGGAAGTTCCATCGCTTAACAGGCATGCTTGGCACTGCCATAGCAAACCTTGGTTGTGTAATAAGCGAAGGTCGATGTTGTGACCTGGGAAACTTCTCAAGGACACGTTTATCCGGTAATCGCATGGTTTTTTCCAACAGAGATTCTGCATATTTGTAGCGAGCCTTGCTCTTCTTCTTGGTCGAACTCAGAATATTTCTTGCTTCTTTCTTTGCACTGTCATCAACTTTATTCAGTTCATCAATCGTAATGCCATGAAAGCATTTCTAAAATATCAAGTGAAAAATATTGCATGGTTTATAGTAAATACTTACCAATGTTAAATATTTTATGATAAATTTTTATTGTTTTAAAATATCTAAATCGATTTTTGTACACTACGAGGGGCATTCAGAAAGTAATGCAACCATGTTTCTTTTCATGACATTGAGTTTTAAAGATACACAAATCGTGCATCACAAAAAAGTATATAGCATGAGCATTTCATAGTTACTTCTCGATGTAATTTCCTGCTTTCCGAACCGCCTTTTTCCACCTTTTAACGAGTGCACATATTCCTTCGTTGTAAAATTCTACAGGCTGCGTTTTTAACCACTTCCTAACAGCAGTCTTGACCTCTTCATCACTGGAGAAATGTCGCCCCCTCAAACTTTCTTTTAGGGGCCCAAACAAACAGAAATCAGATGGTGCCAGATCTGGCAAATATGGGGGATGTGAAATTGTTGTCCAGCCAAAGGAGCTGATGACCTCACGGGTTTTGAGGCTGGTGTGAGGCCTAGCGTTGTCATGTTGCAATAAAACTTAGACATTTCCAAAGCAGGTCGAACTCTTTGTATTCTTGCTTTCAACTTTTTTAATGTATTGATGTAAACATCTGAATTGATTGTTGCTCCTTTGGACATGAAGTCTACCATTTATCACACCAACACTATCTCAGAACACAGTCACCATCACTTTTCATGCAAACTGCTGAGATTTAAACTTCTTCAAGCGTGGTGAGGTGGGATGGCGCCACTCCATTGATGCTCTCTTTGACTCTGGTTCGAAGTGGTAAACCCAAGTCTCATCTCCAGTCACTATTCGCTGTAAAAAGGTTTTGTCACTATGGCAATACTACAGAAGTTCAGAACAAGCCTCTAGGCGGGATTGTTTATGAGCCTCTATGAGCTGGTTTGGGACCCACTGCTATATCTGCTGACCTCTTGAGTTTTGTTTTTTTTGCCTTTGTTTCTGTTTGTTGAGTGTTACGTCACAAACGACCTAATTTGGCGATCCAGTTTTAGATCGCTCGGTTTACGTTTTCTTTGCCTTTTTCGAATTTCAAACTTTCAGCCAGCATATTTATTAATTTAAAAAACGAATGGTTTTTTAGTAGTTATGGTGCCGTTTGCTAGTGGCGTTGTAAATATTGGTTGTGTTGGATCTTGCTTGGAAAATTAGTTGGAACCCTATTTCGTCAATTAATTTATGAATTCGATTTATAACAATAAAAAATTAACACAAAAAAATCAATTGTGCTGGATATAATCAGACAAGGGCGAAGACGAGTTTTCAACCGCGTGTGGCAACCCAGCGCCAGATCTCGCAATGTGGGCTGCTACATTCAAGTTCCAACTAATCCAGATACTGGTGAGTGTGTTCTGATTTGTGCATTCTTCTAATCAATGGATACAAAAAAAGAGATAAAACAGTTCTATGAACTTGATGCTGAACTTAGACGTAAATACATGCTTGTCGAATGTCCAATGCTAAAAGACAATAATGCTGCCAGTGTTCGGCAATCATGTACTAAAATTAATGTGTTATTTAATAAGTAGTTTTGCTCGTTGTATTTTTACGCTTAGTGATGTGAATAGTGAAGGGCAACCTATTTTATCGTGTTTGGATACGGCTAAACTTGAATTTGATAAACGTGTAGAAGATTGGTTTAAATCTATTAATTTTAACTCTCAAAACGATAATGCTTGCACTGCTAAGGAGCCTGAGGTGTTTAAGCCCCCCAGTATTTCCGGGTCAGCCAGTAATTCGCGATCAAATGTTTTGCGTCGTAAAGCATATGTTGAGGCTAAGTTGGCACGTCTAGAGCTTGATCAAGCTAAGGAGCGTCAGAGGGAAAAGATAGCTTTAGACCAAATGAGCCGTAAGTTGTCCCTTCGCGAAGTTGAGCGAAAGGTTGCGTTGACTTAGTTAAAGTTAGCTGCGTAAGAAGAGCAATTAAGTGACAGTGTTGTGGCTAGAAAAGATTCTGGTTTAGATTCTAAGGTTGGCCCTGCTGTTTCTCACGATTACAGGCCTCTTTCCACCTTGAACCCTGTAACTGACAGGCAGGTTTGTAGTACCGGTACACAAGTTGTTGCTGCCCTAGTAAAGGTTGTAATCTGCCACCGTGTCTACCACAGGTAGATGTAGTGAGTACTAACGTTGTAGGTCTACCACGTGTAGTACATAGGAGGCGGAGTATCTCAGAAGAGAAAGCTCACGCAGATGATATTAGATTCATTAGAAATGCTGAGCAGATTGTTCAAAATGAAGCCGAGTGTGGTCCCTCCCAAAATCGATTTCCTTATTCTGGAAACGACTTCTGATTGCCCAAGTGTGAGAATGAACAGATCACTCGTATACCAAAACCCGAGCTGACAAAGTTTAGTGGCGACCCCTTGGACTATTTTGAATTTGTACGCAATTTCGATGTGCATATTGGGAACCTTCCTATTCCTGATGCAAAGAAGTTGACATTCCTTTTGCAGTATTGTGACGCCGAAATTCGTCGTCAACTTTCGCATTTTAGTAAAGATTTACATCGTGGCTATACTTTTGATCGAGATCAATTATGGCAGTTGTATGGACAGCCTCACGTAATCTCTCGTGCCTGCAGCTCTCTGCTTTCCAAAACGCGGACAGTGAAGGATGAAGATCCAGCTGTTCTGCTGCAGCTGAGTATCTTACTTCAAAAGTGTCGCAGTGCCTTATCAGACATTGGTGAATAATACGCTGGCATCAATTCTTTGCATTGTCTGTTGCCAATTTTAAAGAAATTGCCAAAATCTTTAAAAGACAAGTGGATTGAGTGGTCGGTAGATGTCGCTGACAAGACCAATCGAGAAGCTGGCTTTGTCGATCTAGCAAACTTTGTTGCGCATCACTCAAGACTATGAAATTCTCTTTTTGGTCAGTCTTTATTGCAACGATCAAAGTTGACAAGCCGTGGAAAGAAGAAAAAGGCCCTCGCTGTATAGTGTAGCTGCTGAAGAAAGCACGTTAAAGCGATCTTCAACTAAGTGCTTACGTAAAAAGTGCTCGTTTTGTAATGAAAATCACAATCTTGATTCTTGCAGCAAATTCGTCGAGAAAAGTGTTTTACAACGCCGAAATTTCGTGATAAAGAATGCTCTATGTTTTCGGTGTTTGCTGGCGGGACATGTAGTTTCAGAGTGCGGGACGGAGTCGCGTTGTGGCGAGTGTGAAGGCAAGTTTCACCACACACCGCTAAACAATTCACCACACATCGCTACACAAGTTCTTGATTCAGGCTCATCAGCGACATTTTGCAGCAGGAAGCTTGTAGACAGACTTAATATTGAAGGAGAGAAAAAAGAAGTTTTCTAAAAACTCTCCGAAGCCAGTCATCCTACACGGGAACCGTGGCAAATTTGAAAGTTTCGTCGCTAGATGGAGATTGTAAAATTGAAGTGAGAAACGTTTTTTCTATTGATAAAATACCCATCGCGCCTAACCCGGGTTTAAGCAGAAGAGAGTTGGAAGACTTTTCTCATCTCCGTGATCTCAGCTTTTTGGAGGTGAAAGGAGCAAGTGTAACTCCGTTAATCGGTGTCGACGTCCCGGAGGCTCTGTGGGTAGAAGTTCGCAAAGGAAGCCCTGATGAACCTTGTGCATGGAAGTTCCTCTTTGGATGGTCACTAATGGGAAAATTTTCTTCTGCTGAGTTTCCATCAATAGTCAATGCTAATTTCATTCGAATCAATGAGGATGGCGTTGTGACGGTAGCCGTTTAGTTTGTTCCTTGTTTTAATTTGAAGTTTATTTTTTGGCAATCCGGTTTGAGTTGGCAGTTTGCTATTGATTGTTTCGCTCATATTTAAGTCGGTGCAGCGTAGTTTTCTTTCTTTTTATTCGTTCGTTCGTCAGTTGGTGCAGACATTTCGTTGGTTGGTAAATCATTCATTCGTTCAAAGAAACTCGTATTAAGCAGGTAGAAATAAATTCAGCCTACTGATTGACAAATCCAATGACATAAGTGTATTGAAATTACTTAGCATATCAATAATCTATTACAGTGACATTCATAAAAAGGTTGTGTCGATTTATCTTGGGCTGGTTGAGATTGAAGAATGTGATGCAGAAAACATTGTTTTGGCAATTAAAAACCTATTAAGAACGAAAAATCTTAAACTAATCTAATAGCAATTGGCACAGATAATGCAAGGGTCATGACTGGTATTAACAATGGAGTGTATGCAAAGTTATAAACTGAAGTTCCATCACTTATTTTAATTAGATGCTTATGTCATTTAATCCAGTTGGCTACTTCACATGCTTCCTCAAAAGCATTATATAAAATCTTAAATTTTATCAGAGCGGAAACTCACAAATGGTTTGCATATTCCGCTGTAAGACAAAGCAAATATAGGAACTTGTATAAGGCATTAAATGATGGTGTAAACCCATTGAAAATCATCAGAGATTGCCAAATAAGGTGGCTGGCGATACAACCAGCGGTTGAAAGAATTCTGGGGCAATGGCTGGAACTAACAACTCTATTCAGTATAACTCGTCACAATGATAAATGTTATAGCCTACTTCTAAACTTCTATACAAAATGTATTCTGATGAGAAAAATTTGCTTTATTTTTTATTTTTAAATCCCGTTTTAATTGAGGTTCAACAAGTGAATAAGCTGTTCGAGGCAAAAAGTGTTGTTAAAGTAAAACTACTAAATGAGTTAATTTTATTACTTACCTTAATTGGCAAGAAGATTGTTCTGCCTACATCCAACATTGATATTTTGACTACTGAAGTGGATGATTTCTTAAATCCTAAGCCATATCTTGGGTACCAGTTTGAAACAAAGTAGCAGAAATGAAATCCCAAGGCACTCTTATTAATATTGAAGAAAATGATATTCAAATCAGATGCTGAAGAAAATGATATTTTTAAATCAGATACTGAAGAAAATGATATGTCGGCAGCGTGGTCGAGTGGTTAAAGCGCCGAGCTCGTGACCAACACGGTCTCGGTTCAAAATCCACTCGCGTCATTCTGTTGTATCCTTGGGAAAGACACTTTACGGCACATTCCCCTGCTTGCTGGTCCTGGCAAGCAATTCTAAATTACAATCATATCTCTATTAAATTACAAGCGGACAGCAATATCTTGGTATCTTCGGAAGCAGGTCGGGGTAATTGCCTATCCTATGTATTAGCGCTTCCGTCGCTTTCCTGCGAGTCAGGAGGATAAATATAAAGATAATAAAAATAAATAGATGCTCTAATTTTTTGATAGCTATAATAAAGCAACTAAAGCAGACTGTCAAAAAATATCAAGATATTGAAAGCATGTCATATTTCTCAGTTAATTATATGCTTCAGCCTGTAAAAGATGCTTCTGCTATTTGCAACGTCATGAAATTTTTAAGTATTAATGAAGATACAATATCAAAAGCAGATTACCAGTTGCAGAAAATTAATTTAGTTGATTGGGTCAATAAAATGAACACAGAAAAGTTTTGGAGTGAAGTAGGTGACTACAAAGATGCTTCAGGTTTAAATCCTTTTCTAGAGCTGTATCAGTGTGCAATATCCGTGTTAATATTGCCACATTTGAATGCAGAAATTGAGAGGGTGTTTAGCTGCATGAATTACGTAAAATCAAAATTAAAAAATTCAATAAGTTTAAAATTTTGAATGCTATCCTAACAATTAAATTTGGACTAATAAGAGTGAGAAAGTGCTGTTCGACTTGATTTACCATCCCATGTATTAAAGAAATTGGAACCCTTGCTGCATATCAATCTCATGATGTCAACCAAGAAGCTGGAGCCTCATTGTCTAGTGATAACAGTCAATCAAGTCAAAATGATAAAGAAAACTTTGAGGAACTGTTTTATTTGTAAAGATTATCATTATCAAATGAAAATAAAAGCTTTTATTTCATTTTTTTGTAAAATTATTATTATTATATGTTGATTATTATTTTTTTTATTTTAGATTATTTTAGAATTATTTAGTTCCAATTTTAGATTATTTTAGATTTATTTGGTTCCAATTCCAGATTATTTTTGGTAGAAAAAGTTGGCAGCCTTGATTTAATGTCTTCGTGCCTATAATATTTATTGATCCAGGAATGATGAACAGAGAAGTTCTGGAACAGGTGGAGAGAGATTACAAGATACCCAAGTTCGTGCTTGCTCCTAATGATCATGTCCCGACTCCTTGTACGAACTAATGATGCATTGCTGGAACAAGGATCCGCTCTTCCGGCCCACTTTTGAGTACATCCAAGTTTGTCGTCGGAGCAGATCTCCTTCTTTCCTCTTCATCACTTTATATTTCATTTTAGGGTTTCCTTGAAGATTATTTCAACGCCACAGAACCTAATTACAGGGAGGCCCACGACTTCTAACCCACTGTGAAGTGTCGTATGAGCTTGCACTTGTTACCTAGCAACTCGCTTGGCAGTCTTATGTTCAAGTGACGTCATTGATGATGCCGTGTCGAAATGGGAAATTGAATGAACAGTGTTTTTACTTCGGACAAGAGCTTTCTCGGTCTTGCACCTCGCTTATCTAATTTTGTTTAAAGTTGGCGGTTCGTATATTGGTGTGCGACCTTATCTTGCTCGGTGGTAATAAAATTTATGTTTTGTCTGTTAACACTAGAATTACCGGTGCGGTCATTTTGACCGTTTTTGATTTTTAACGCTCGTATTTCGGCTTAGATAAGTGTTTGAATATTGAAACTTTCTGACTTTTTCTAAGTCTTTGTCATCTTTTAGCATGTCAAGTTTTATTGCATTACAATAAGCAGAGCGGAGGTTGGGAAGCGATTTACCTTAAATTACCGCCAACGGTCATTTTGACCGGTAAGCAACTTGTAATTTCTCTACGATTTAAATTGCTTTTACAATAAAGCCCTTTGTTTTGTTATTTGTTTCAAATAATCGTGCAAGAAATACGGAAGTATTTGGAAACAGTTAGTTACTAGCTAGTCCATAATGTTGAGTCATTTGCAGAATGACGAGACCAGAACGAGTTAGTAGTATACAAACTCTAGCTTGGCTGAATTGTAGAAGATGATTCGGGAGACGAAAGTAAAGGTGAAAATGTTTGTAAAAGCTTAGATCGGGGCTGGGTAAATTCAAAATAAGTTCCACCTACATGGGAAGTGATTTCTTCAGATAAATCGGATTCAGAGACTGATATTGATGACCTGGAGCCGTCTGATTCTGCATTATGTTAACGTGTCAGCTCTGGCGGTGGCAGCATTGATACAAGTACTGCAGCACAAGCGCCGGGTGATGGGCTTACTCTAAACAACTCAAAAATTGGATTGGATGCTAGGAACGGAACAAAATGGGAATACCTTGAATTTTCTTCTGAATCGAGGGGTAGGCAACAAGCTCAGAACGTGCTAACAGAAAACAAAGATCTAACGCGATATGCCAATCGCATGTTAGATTGTCCGCTGAGTGCGTTGGAGGTACTCGTCGATATTTCAATGCTTACCCATATTCAACAATGTACAGAAGCTGAAGCCCATAAACTGAAAAGAGTGGTGAGGGGAAACTACCACTAAGTGAATTAAAAGCTTTTATTTCCTTGCTCTATGTACTAGGAGCATTATGTGGGAAGAACCGATTGATTCTTGAGTTTTGGGTTAAAAATTGGGGAGTGTCTTTTTTTTTCAGAAACTATGGGCAAAAATCGCTTTTGCGAAATCATGAGATTTCTTCAATTTGATATGCGGAGTACAAGACTATCTCGACTTCAAACGGATAAATTTGTTTTGATTTCTGCCGTATGGGACAAGTTTATTGAAAGCTTTATTGTTTGCTACAAACCAGGAGAAAATATTACAGTGGACAAACAATTATTTCCAACTAAAGCCTGCTGCAAATTTACACAATATACATGTATGACCAACAAACCGGACAAATTTGGTATCAAATTTTGGCTAGCTGTTGATGTTGAATCTAAATATATACTGAACGCCATACTATATCTTGGCAAAAATGAAGCCAGACCAGCTACAGAAAGATTGTCTGAGAGTGTGGTAATAATGATAGTGGAGCCATACTTAGGCAAAGGAAGGACCGTCACGACTGACACTTTTTTTACTTCGACTCATCTTGCCACACATCTCCGGAAAAAAAGACGTCACTTTTCGGGATCCTGAACAAAATCCAAAAGGAAGTTCCGCCACTGGTAAAAGCTTTATAGCAGACCAGATATTCCAGCAAACTCTTGCAATCAAAAAGCGACAATAATCAAACCACAACCTTGACAGTTTACAACAAATAGAAGAGAGCAAACAAAAGAACGTTTATATTTTTAGCACACTCCACATATCTGTTATGGTCGACACAACAAAACAGAAACCGGAAACAGTTACATTCTACAACAAAACTAAATGTGTTGTTGATATTGCTGACCAGATGACACGACAATACACGGTGAAGGCGGTGGCCGGTGGCTGTTTTTTATAATATTTTGGACCTTGCTTGTATCAACGATTATGTGTTGTACAAGAAGAAAACTGGAGGTGCTATCTGGAGAAGAAATTTTATGTTTCAGCTCGCCACTAAACTGAGAGAAGTTCATGTTCAAAGAAAGACAGCTCCACTAGCCGCAGTTTTGCCTCCACTGCTCAATAGTTCTTATCAAAATTTGATAGTTGATGAAAGCAGAAAGTGAAAGCAATGCCGAGTTAATGTAAACTGTAAACAAAACTGCAAAATTTTGTTGTGGATACCGCAGATCAGTTTGTGGAAAGTGTACAGGTTGTATAAAAGTTGAATGTGTAGATTGTGCAGAGCGCTGCTAATTTCTTTGTTTTTGTATGCTTTTAAATAGCCGCTTATGGTCTATGTAAACAGCAGCAAGATGAAAAATAACCATTTGATATTTTGAGCTCATTTTAAGGTAAAGTGTTTTTCATTTAACTTTAGTGTTCAAATTTGTTGTAAATACTATGAAAACTTTGAAAAAATTTCAACTACGCAGTTAAAAAGCAGGTTGAAGACCTACAATGTAATTCGGAGATCAGGGCCTATGCAGTATATTCCAGAACATGATATTAAAATGAAGCCTACAACGCACCGAACTCACACCTACAAAGATTGAAGTCATTGCTAGGTATACTGCAAAACTTAAAAAATTTGTAAGATAAAGTAAAGCTAAATTATTGCGCATTTTTTTCTTTTATTAGATTAACGGTCATTTTGACCGCTCGCGGTAATTCTAGGTAGGTCAAAACGCGGTAATTCTAGTGTCAAAGGATTCTTTATTAAGAGCGGGTTACACGCGTATAAAACATACGTTTGCTAAAAGATTGAATAACCGTTATATAATTTTACAAGCGAGATGCATAGCAATCAAAATAAAACGACATTAAAAAACTTTTACTGGATTAAAAGTGCATGGCATCAAATTTATTCAAACTATTTTTCTATCTAAAAGTAGCTAAAAAATAGCAAGACAATCAATTATCTTGCTTCAATCGACAACCACTAAGTGGGTAAAAAAATTGAACCCAAATCATAAAGTTAATTGAAGAGCAGCGATTGGTGAATACTGATCACGGCGGAGGATGGAACAGGTCATCGTTCAGCTCACTTAAAGGTTTACATTCTTCAACACTTAGATGAGGAATTTCAATCGACTTCTTTTCTAATATATTGGCCACTTCTCTGGTGATGGCAGCTAAATGTTGAGAACTAGATTTCGGCTGTAACTCATCCCTGATTTTGACCATAAGAGGGCGCTTCTGGGGATCTTTGTCACAACAATTCTTCATGTGTTTCAAAAGCAACTGCACAATGGGATCAGCGTTTGTTTCGTAATTCTGAATGCACTGGTTGAGGTTATTACTAAACAAACTGTAACCTTGTTTTGGTGGATTGTGGCGTTGAATTACGACATAAACAATGACTCCGTAACTGTAAACATCCATAGACTTTTTCAATTGGGCATGAGGATGTTCCAATCTTTCAGGAGCAGCAAATGCAATGGTGTTTTCACCACCGCCTGAACGGGTGGCGCTAGCATCTTCTGTACGGGTCGCAAACTCAGCTCCCCCGAAATCGCCGACTTTGCAGCGTAAATCGGAAGTAAGCAAGATGTTGGCGGGCTTCAGATCCCCGTGGACCATTCGCTTGTCGTTGAACCCGTTGTGCAAGTAAGTAATCCCACTGCTGATGTCAGCGCTGAATCGCAGCTTGAGCGCAGATGAAATGTCATAGCGATGGTTGTCATCATCTTCGTTCTTGGAAAGCAACAAATCATGAAGATTGCCACCAGGTAAATATTCCATGACGATTGCCATTGATGACCTCCATGATGTGTATCCTTCTATTCTGACAACATGGGAATAATTGGCTTCGTTCAACAATTTCACTTCTTTAATAAATCTGGCAAAAACAATAAAAACTCAAATTATTAAACTTATTAACTTTATTTGCTGGCTTATCGATCAAAGCAAAAGCTTATTTATTATTAATGTTGTGATATTGTGCAATAGATGACGTAGTGTTTTCTGAAACGCTTCTAATCCTAATCAGCGCCTTTTGCTCGAACAATTATTGGACGCGCATCTCCAAGCATAATTGTTACTAGTTAAATATGCGCCTTTATTTTGATTAAGCAGTCAGTTCGAAGTATCAAGCTACTACAGCAAACGAACTAAAAAGCATTATATTTCAATACGGTTGTTTTTTGGCTAAGTGATTTTTGTGAATATTTATTATTGTTTTTTTATAAACCTGTGTATTCGTGCAAAGATACAACAGGCAAAAGTGGCGACGAGGATTCAAGGAACTCAACTGCGTCAAGAAAGAAAAAAGAAAATTTGTTGATTTTGCATTACAGCCTGAATTGTCGACAATGAGTGAAATTTCTGAACTGATTTTGTTGTTAAATAAGCAACACCAAGAGCAAATGGCAGTTTTACGCGACGAGCATCGCGAGCAGATGACAATGCTTCAAGAGCAGCTGAAAATAATACAAAGCAGCTTGAACAAACCGCGAGAAAATGTTCCAACACCGATGGCAAGTTTTCAACCATTCGATTCCACATCTGAGTTATGGACTGATTATTTGGCAAGGTTCCGAACATTCGTCACTGCTAACTCTGTTCCCGACAACAAGCAAGCACAAATTTTTCTTACCAACCAATCTAACTCCGTTTACAAAATGCTTAGCAACTTAGCGGCTCAGCAACAACCTGTCAAAAGCATACATGAGCTAACCATGAATGATATTCAGACGTTTATGGCAGAGCAGTTCGACCCAAAACGATTTGTTGTCAGAGAACGTTTCAAGTTTTGGTCTGACATGAAACGCAAACCTGGCGAAACTATTCCTGAACTGGCAAGCAGAATACGACAAGATGCAGCTACATGTGATTTTCAATCCATTAAAGATCCTTTAGATGAAGCCTTGCGAACTAAATTTATCTGTTCAGTCGACAACGAAGCAGTTTTGAAGACACTCTTCAAGCTCAAGGATGATGAACTGAAGTTTAGCAACGCCATCCGAGTGGCTCAAGAAGTGGAAGAAGCAGCCAAGGTAGCAAAGGAAACCGTACACGGTCAACCTTCTACGTCGGTGCAGAAAGTTTATCACGCAAAGTCCAAAACTTCCAAAACGCAAGAAAAGAAAACCGCCTGCTTCAGGTGTGGAAATTCTGGACATTTTAGCAAAGCTTGTCCCCACATTAAAGCTATTTGCAGCTTCTGCAAGAAAACAGGTCATCTGCAATCTGTATGCATGTCTCGACTCAGAGATAACAGCAAGCTTGTGAAACAACAGATGAAATTGGTGCACAAAGTCCAATGTTCTGTTTCACCCATCTATCAAACTATTAGACTTAATGACCACAGAATTAAGTTTGAAATTGATAGCGGAGCCAGTGACACATTTTGCTGTGAAGCGACGTGGCAAACGCTGGGTAAACCCATTCTACAACCTGTATCAGTTCAATATCAAGTTGCTGAAGGTAGCCCGCTACCCGTCGTGGGACAATTCCAATCAACTGCAAGTATTGATGGAAAATCACCTGACGTGACCTTTCCTGTAATTGTCACTAAAGTGCCCAATCTAAATTTACTAGGTCGTCTGGCGATGATGAAGTTGAAACTCACCAACTTAACTGATCACTTCAGAGAAAACCTAAGTTGTGCTGAATCTACTGCAACGATAGAGCACGTCACTACAAGTGGTCCAGAAAACTCTTTAGATGCGGCATGTATTCAATTATGTGGAGAGTTTCCTACTTTATTTGAATCAACATTGGGTTGTCTAAAAGATTTTTCACTGGACATACGATTTAAACCTGAAGCTAAACCTATTTTCAAGAAGCCAAGACCTGTTCCGTTCTCAATCCTACAAGATTTAAACGAAGCATACGAAGCAGGAATTAAGAGAGGTGTATGGGAGCTTACAGATTTTAACTCGTACGGCACCCCCGTGGTTCCTATTCGAAAGTCTCCTTTGCCTGGTCAAGCAAAAGCAAGCATCCGAGTTTGTGGAGATTATTCGGTGACTGTAAACTCGCAACTGGAAGACCATCGTCAACCAATCCCTCTCCCAGAAGATCTAATGCGCAAGCTAGGACGTGGTTACTGCTTTAGTAAGATTGATCTAGCTAATGCATATAATCAAATCTGTCTTTCTCCTGACAGCCAGAAGAAGCTGGCTCTCAGCACTCACAAAGGGGTTTTACTGCAGAAAAGACTTCCTTTCGGAATTAAATCCGCACCAGGGTATTTCCAAGAAATCATGGAACAGTTAACGCAAAATTTGCGAGGAGTTGCCGTGTATTTCGATGATATTTTGGTAAGTGGTGACAACGCAAAAGATCATTTGATGAACCTGCGAGCTTTGTTCAAAAGACTAGAAGAAAAAGGTCTTCGCTGCAACCGTGAGAAATGCGTTTTCGCCCAAGTATCAATTGATTACCTGGGTCACACTTTATCAAGTCGAGGAATTGCAAAAGGGTCCAAAGTTGATGCCATACTAGAAATGCCTACACCCAAGAACATTTCTACGTTAAAATCTTTTTTAGCATCTGTGCAGTTTTATTCTAAATTCTTACCTCCATATTTTTCGGAAATCACCGAGCCGTTGTACAAGCTTACACGCAAAGGACAACAGTGGAAGTGGGGTGAAGAAGAAGCGACATCTTTCAAAGAAATCAAACGGTTACTATGCACAGAGACTGTACTTGCGCACTATGACCCATCTCTTCCGTTGGGTTTATCTTGTGACGCCTCAGAATGCGGAATTGGAGCGGTATTATTTCATCGCTTTGCAGACGGAAGCGAGCGTCCGATTCTCAATATTTCTAAAATTCTATCGGCAACACAAAGACGCTACAGCCAAATACAGAAAGAAGCACTATCCTTAGTGTACGCTTTGAAGAAATTTCATCAGTCTCTGTACGGTCGTAAGTTCATTGTGGTCACCGATCACAAACCTTTAGTGACCTTGTTTGCCCCTGATAAAGGTACTCCTGCAATGGCCGCGAATCGACTTGCACGATGGGCATTACTAGTCCATCAATACGACTACACGGTGGAATACCGTAGAAGCAAGGACCATGGCAATGCCGATGCTCTTAGTCGCTTGCCATTTTCAAATGACACAAGTTTTGATGGGGAGGAGATGGAAGATGATGTCGATAGCGTTTGTTTAGTTCGAACAATCAGTCGTCAAATCAATCCTGACAATCCATTGCTTGTGGTCAGAGAGACTGCCAAGGATCCAATTCTTTCCCAACTAATGCGATTTGTGAAGGAAGGATGGCCGCATGCATTTTCGGAAGAGCTTAAAGACTTCAAAAAGTTGGAAAATTCGTTGTCAACAGAGAATGGTTGCGTTTTTTACGGCTTACGGGTAATAATTCCTTCAACCCTACGTAATCATATTCTTAAATTATTACACCTTGGACATTTCGGCATGCAACGGATGAAACAACTTGCCAGGTCAACTGTCTATTGGCCTAGAATTGACTTTGACATCGAGAATTTATGTCGCAAATGCACTTCCTGTGGCCAATTTCAAAATAAGCCGGATAAACCTTCAATCCATCCGTGGATGATGCCAGAAAAACCATGGTCAAGACTCCATTTGGACCATGCGATCAACTTTCTGGGAAGAAACTGGTTAGTCCTTGTAGACGCTTATTCAAAATATCCTTGCATTCATCCAACAACCTCAACGTCTTCGAAAAGTACTACTGCTATACTTGAACAAGAATTTGCTCATTTCGGATATCCCCACACGTTGGTGACCGATAATGCCACAACATTCATGTCTCAAGAGTTCCAAGCTTGCTGCAAACAACGAGGCATTGTACATCTCACCGGAGCACCTTATCATCCAGCAACAAACGGTGCTGCCGAGCGTTTGATACAATCCTTCAAACAGGCATTGAGAAAATCCTCGTTACCTCCAAAGGAAGCTTTGCAAGAATTTCTAATGCAATATAGAAGAATTCCTTTTGCATCGGGACTGTCACCAAGCGAATTGTTGAATGGAAGAAGAATACGCACCAAAATTGACACTTTGGTTCCATCCATTCCGCATCTCCTGCAGGGAAGACAGTCAAAACAAGCGAGCAAGCATTCAAATGCTGAAGACTCGGAAGTGGTTTCGAAAGTCGAACATCATTACTCACTAGGAGACCCTTGTTACGCACTGTACTTCGGCCCTAGAAGAGATCGTGACCCACGATGGGTGCCTGCGATAGTTACGAAAGTCCATGGTACACGAAGCGTCAATGTACGAGTCATTCCTCGAGGACCAACTTGGAGAAGACATCTTGATCAACTTCGACCTCGATACGGTTCGGATCAAGATGATGATCCCTGTGAAATTCCAACGAGCGTTTTGTCTACAGAAACACTTCCAGCCGGGACTGACCACGCATCTAGTTCTTCTTCGATGAACCAACGCAACAATCCGAGATTACCAACCGGAGACGAGTACGGGCGACACAATCTACGACGATCAGCGAGAACAAAGAGACCTCCAAAAAAATATTGTTGCTAATATGTATATATATTTTTTTGTCGTAGTTTATTTGGGGAGGTGTTGTGATATTGTGCAATAGATGACGTAGTGTTTTCTGAAACGCTTCTAATCCTAATCAGCGCCTTTTGCTCGAACAATTATTGGACGCGCATCTCCAAGCATAATTGTTACTAGTTAAATATGCGCCTTTATTTTGATTAAGCAGTCAGTTCGAAGTATCAAGCTACTACAGCAAACGAACTAAAAAGCATTATATTTCAATACGGTTGTTTTTTGGCTAAGTGATTTTTGTGAATATTTATTATTGTTTTTTTATAAACCTGTGTATTCGTGCAAAGATACAACAATTAATAAAAGAAATATTTTATAATCTAAGGCTTTTTAACTTTTTTGAAACTAATGACAGACAAGAATTTTGACCGACTTCTATGGTTTAAAAATATTGTGTTGTTTTATGAACTTGCCTCCCTGAGGATCGACCACTTGTTGCGCGAACTTCTCTAATCCAACTCTAAGGTAGTCCATCATCAATGGATACCTGGTCATTCTTCCTTTCCAGGCAACGACTTCGCTGATTTTCTTGCTTAAAGTCGGTGCCACTCATGACCCCTCAGCCATACCAATCTCCCTCTTACTTCCTCTGAACGTCTATCCCTCTACACCAGTTCGAGATGCCGTATCCAATCTGGTTTCTTTCAACATCAAATTTTTCCAGTATTTTCTGAGGAGCTTGCCCACTCTCGCTACACTCGCTCTGCTCTATCACCTGAATACCCTAACACACGAATCACGAAACATTCTAATAAAATTTTGTAATGAAAAAGCACATTTTGAATTTATCATAAAGAATATAAACAAAACTATTTGTTAAATACAGTGAAGTGAACCCTATTATTTCCAAATTCTATTTGGAAATTTAACTTACTATAATAAAAAAAGTTTGTTCTCGCATCAATTGACAAATAAGTATTATTAAATACAGTCCTAGTCCGACTGTTAAGCCCGATGCTTCTTCATTACTACTGTGAAACCTGGGCAAATGTGGGAAAGGCATACTCTTCATTCTTCTTCAACGCTTTGAAGTCTTTCTCGTGTCGTATTTTTAACCCTGCTCTGGTACCATGGGGTCAATAGGACCACAGGCTTTTTGATAGGCTAAATATTCCAAACGATTGAGATCATAAGCATTCGTGTATTGTGCACTCCACTACATTTTTTAAACAATAAACACAGCTTGATAACAAATCGAGTTTTCTACTGATTTCTAAGTGTATTTTCGGTGATGAGGTCATATTGACTGCAAGGCACTGTTAATGTGATTTTTCATGGTACTGGAACAGGGTTAATAATGTTTGAATAAGAAAATCCCAGTTTACAAAAGTTGGATGTTGAGAATTGCAATAATACTTTGATTGCTTTATTACTTAGAACTGGATGCTCATTCTTAGATCAAAAATGCATCTAATGGTAGCTGTGCATGCTTCAATTCCAGTCCACGATCGCTGAAAATGCTTGCTAGTTCTTCCTCTTCCCATAACTCAAAATTATGAGGATTTACGAGGGTTAAATCAGCAAAAGGACCGCGAATCCAAACAAGATCTTCGATGTTGATTGAAGGAAAATATTCTTCAATTCTATTTTTTCAGCTTGTTAGTTGTTCAATTATAATAGGAGTCATCTTCTCAATGCAGATTTTACGAATTAATGGAAAAATATCCAAATTGCTTGATTTAACTGTTTTTCAATACAAAAAGTTTTTTTAAAAGCAACTAATTCGTCGATCGAAGTTAAAATGTTTTCATTCCTGTCTTGCATATTGCTGTTTAGGCTATTGAGGTGTCCAAATATCTTTGTTAAATACTCTACTTCAGACATCCACAATTCATCGTTAAGGTATTTACAAATTTGCTCATGAAGCTCATTCACGCGTGCTAGTACTTTCCATTTTGACAACCATCTTGCTTCCGTATGCAATAGTATGCAATCTTCGCATGCTTTTGTATCGGTATTATTTGCAATGGCAAGTTTAAAATTGGCTTCAGACCATTTTAAACGTTCGGATTTCCTTCTAGTTTCTGACCATATTGGAATACAATTTGTAAATACAGCTTAATTATCACATAAGGCTGGTAACAATAATGTGATTATTAAATAATTAATATTTAATCTAATATTTTATATTAAAATAATTAATATAAAATATTAGATTTCAAAAATTAATGATAATCGTCAATATTTTTTACAAATGACATAGTAGCTTGAATAGTGCAAGTTCAGAATTCGCCCTACTGAACACAACTGCCAGCCCTATTGAACACAACTACCAGCCTCACCACTACAGCCATTCAAGGCGTATTCTTTGCCAGATAATTATAAAAAAATTGAAATATTTGTCTAAAAAGGTTCACCTTTAACCAATTTTTTTAATGCATTCGAAATACTCAAACTAACAACAAACACAGCACTACTAATGTTTTAACATGTAATAACCTACCCAAAAAAAACTAAATTCAAGAAATTAAAGCCAAAACTTTTTGAATTATTGCTATCTCCCGTTTTTCCCCACCTTCCCTTAATAATTACTTATATTCAATCTAATTATTGTCTCACGGCATTGCTGCGCGGCACACCAGGGTACAAGTTGCGGCACAGCGGTTGGGAACCACTGCAGTAGAAAGTGTTACTTTTACGTTTCGCCCACTTCTTCCTGCAATCAAAAAAAGACGTGTTGCCTGCTTTGCTTTTAAGCAATGTAGTTTAGGCAATGTAGTTTTGGCCCAGATGGTAGGTGCTTTCACGCAGCCTGGGCCGTGAGTAAGTCTGCTCATTGATTTTAAAATGACAGACCGAAACCGAACCTACCAAAACGGAAGGATATCCACCCATTCCGATGTTCAGTGTGGGTCTGTTAATCGGCAAACGTCCTTTTCAGGACGGGGCAATGTCAGGATAAAACTGCACTTTTCAGGGCACATTGCCAACAAGTTCCGTAGACCCACTATTCTTCAGCTGAACATCGAAGGCCTCACTGCAAGCAAGATGAATGTTCTTTATCACCTCGCTATGCAGTCTGAGGCACTCGTCATCCTACTGCAGGAGACCCACTGCACTGATGCAGAGAAGTTGGTGCTACCACACTACCAACTAGCTGGGTCTTCTTTAAGCAGGAAGCATGGCCTTGCCACGTTTGTTCACGAGCGACTGAGATACACGCTTTTGGACCAATCTCCACCGACATCGGAGATCGAGTGGCTGTGTGTGGACGTTGATGGCTATAAAATAGTCAACGTCTACAAACCACCGCCAACGCGATTGCGAACCCTGGATCTCCCAGTGTTTCCTCACCCCTGTCCGTACGCTGGCGATTTTAACTGTCGTCATGCTGACTGGGGTTATGATGACAACAGTCCGGATGGTGAGTGCTTGGCTGGATGGGCAAGTATTAATTGTCTTGTTCTCCTATATAATGCCAAGGACGCTGCCAGTTATTATTCCGGCCGCTGGAACACTGGCACCAATCCAGACCTAGCTTTCGCTAGCGTAGGTCCAAACAGTCGCTTACCGGATAAACGTGTCCTTGAGAAATTTCCCAGGTCACAACATCGACCTTCGCTTATTACACCACCAAGGTTTGCTATGGCAGTGCCAAGCATGCCTGTTAAGCGATGGAACTTCCGCAAGGCCAAATGGAGTCACTACATTGCTTTGACGAATAAATTCGCAAAGACTTTGTTGCCGCCTGATTCACTTGATGTGGATGCGGCTTACCAGGACTTCTGTAACATCATTAAGAAAGCAGCCAAAAAGACTATCCCACGCGGGTATCGAAATAACTATATTCCGTGTTGGGATGCAAAGTGTGAATCCCTCTATAAAACCTTTCTGCAGTCTCCTCAGGGAGACGACTCAAGTTTGGCTGCTACAACTCTGCTTGCCAAGCTTGACAGAAAACGGAGGGATCGATGGTCCGAAGCAGTTCGGAGCATTGACTTCTCACACTCCAGTCGAAAAGCGTGGAGTATTTTGAACAACCTTACTGGTAGGTCACGACACTCTCCTCGTCATTGTCCCGTTTCAGCCGATGCTATTGCATCTCAGCTGGTTAGAAATGGGAAATACGAGGCTGTTGATCGCAAGTCATCTCGACTTGTCTTTCAAGAAGTGTCTGACCTTTGGAGGGCCACAACACCAGACACAGTAAATATCTCTGACAATTTTTCACAGAGAGAATTTACTGCTGCATGCCCTTCAACATTTAAAACCAGGTAAAGCTCCGGGTCCTGATTCCATCTGCCCCGAGCTTATACTCCATGCTGGAGCTGCTTTGAAGTCCTGGTTACGTGACTTCCTTTCTTCCTGTTTGCGCCGACTCAAAATTCCCAAGATCTGGAGAAGAGCGCTTGTGGTCGCGATCCCAAAACCAGCAAAGCCCGTGGGAGACCCAAAGAGTTATCGACCGATATCTCTGCTCTGTGTCCCCTACAAGATCCTCGAGAGGCTTATCTACGCCCGCGTTGAACCATTAATCGATCCACTGCTCCCTAAAGAGCAGGCTGGATTCCGACGCGGGAAGTCAACCGTAGATCAAGTTGTTCTGCTAACCCAGAACATCGAGGATTCTTTCGAGGCTAAAAAGAAGGCCGGTGCCGTATTTATCGATCTGACAGCTGCTTATGACACTGTCTGGCACCGTGGCCTTACCTGCAAGCTGCTGAGACTACTTCCGGATAAGCACATGGTCAAAATGATCATGGAGCTTGTCCGAAATCGAAGTTTCACCCTTACCACCGGTGACAGCAAGCAAAGCAGGCTGCGCCGTATTGAAAACGGCGTTCCTCAGGGATCGGTCTTGGCTCCCCTCTTATTTAACATCTATACGTACGATCTTCCTTCCATGATTTCCAGAAAGTTTGCTTATGCTGATGATTTAGCATTGTTGCACTCTTCTGGAAACTGGAAGGACTTGGAGGGGACATTAAGCCAAGACATGTCCACACTGTCAGTGTATCTCCAGACTTGGAGGTTGAAGCTCAGTCACACTAAGACGGTGACGGCAGCCTTTCACTTAAACAACCGAGAGGCCAAACGTGAGTTAAAGGTCTACAACAATAATAGACTTTTACCGTTCTGTCCAACCCCTACATACCTTGGGGTAAAACTGGACAGATCGCTCACGTTTCGTCACCATTTAGTGGCATTGCGCAAAAAACTATCATCGCGCGTCACACTGTTGAGGCGACTCGTGGGCTCGGGATGGGGTGCTGGTGCTAAAACACTACGCATAGCCACCTTGTCTCTAGTCTACTCAACAGCTGAGTACTGTACGCCAGTCTGGTGTCGCAGTGCTCACACTCGCCTCATTGACAGTGTCTTGAATGACGCCTTGCGCATAGTTACTGGATGCCTGCGTCCCACTCCAACGGACTACCTACCTGTACTTTCAGACATCCAGCCAGCTGAGCTTCGCCGACTGGGAGCGACACTCTCCTTGGCTTACCGTGGATCTCTGGACCCTAATCATATTTTGCATGGTCTGTTAAATGGGTCCTCAGATACTGGCCAAGTGAGACTAAGATCCAGACGCCCGTTTGTGCCAGGTGCGCGGAATCTCTTGGACAATCTTGCCAGACTTGGCATCCGCGCCTCTGAATGGACAAATCACAAATGGAACGCGGAGTACTGTGAAAGTGCTTCCAGGCTCCGTGCTTTTGTGCCCGGGACCAGTGCCAGGCCTGTTGGGATGGGCTTACCCCAAGCAGCTTGGGTTAAGCTCAACCGCCTGCGGACTGGTGTTGGGCGATTCCATTCGTCCATGCACAAATGGGGTCTCGCTCCTTCACCGAATTGCGAGTGTGGCGCCTCAGAGCAAACCGCAGACCATGTACTAACAATGTGCCCCATACATCGGGCACCACATGGAGCACGCGGTCTGACGGTTTTGGATGACGAAACTCGATGCTGGCTTAATAACATCACTGCCAGCATCTGATCCAGGCAGTGCAGCAGTCTGGGGTAGTAAAAGGATAAACCCTCGGCCCCAGTTCTGTTTGTGTCTGGCCTGGAGTGGATGCCCTTCAAACGATGACGACGACGAATGTAGTTTATAAGTTTTCGTGCCACTGTGATAGGCCGCACATCTCAACGATTACAGGGCAGAATTCGTCAACACGTGCCAAAATTTATTAGAACTGGCCAAATTCCAAGCTCTTGCAATTGGCAAATCTTCAACCCCAGTCATGTTTAGTGAATCTGCAGTTGGTCAACACCTTTTAGATAACCCTATGTGCGCCAAACGTTACTGTAGAAAATTTACTATTCTTTTATTTGGCCGTTGGTCTTTTCATTTATCTGTTTTAGAAGCCGTTTACATTCAATCATGCAAGCCAAATTTATGCCGCCAAAAAGTTAGTTTACAACTTGAAAATCTTGCGCTGATCACGCGTTTCTCAAACATCTAATCATTTTTATTCAGCTTTATTAGACAATCAATTGAATTTTTTTCCCTTCATTCCGACGTTTCTTTCCTAAAGGGTGCCAGAAGAAAAGCTTACAGAGATGAGTTTTTTGTTGGCTATATTCAAATTCTGTAGCACAAACAACTTGTTTTCACAACTTTCTTCATTGCGCTTTCTTTTATATGGTAACATTCAATAAGTCAGTGCATATTTTTACTTGTAAATAGTAATACAAAATTAATTTCGAAAACTTTTTAAATTTGAAGCGAAGTTGTTGTCCTACCTCTTCCAAGACTATCTTGAAGGAGCCTACTTCTAACACCTTAAAAAAACAATCTAGACTCTTCTTTTTACAAAAACTTCTTCCATAAAATCGTGGCGTGGTGTTGTGTTGGGATTTGGCCACATTTAAGAGATGATTAGTGTCATTTGTGTGTATCAAGCATAGGGGGATTGTGGCATGTAGTGTCAGGTTTCTTGTTTTTAAGTAACTTTGCAAAAGTGGTGATTTATTGGCTCTGAGCTGTGCCAGTTTTGTACGCATATGGCGTAGTAAAGTTTGTTCTAATGAATGAATGTCATGATTTATGGTTTTGGTAATTTTTTGATTTCGAAATGAAGTACTGTAAGATGATACTCAATTGTTATGCCAAGATTTAATATAATTTTATTAACATGATTATTGTTACGAAAAATTGTGGTTTTATATTTCAAAGTGGATTTAAACGTGCGTAAAGATGATTGAAAGGGTGTGTTTGAGTCATTTGTTTAAGTTGAAAACAAGAGAGAGAGAGAGAGAGATCTGTTTATTTGCATCAAATCTTTTCAATAAATTACCGCTTAAAACACAAAAAAAAAACAAACAATAATTTTACATTTTGAAATTAAAACAAACTGATAATAAGCCATATATATCAAATCAAAGAGCACTATTAAAGATGTGATGCAGGGGTAGGAAGGGACAAAAGTCATATAATCACTACCCCCAGCTTATTTAAAAGTTTCATTACAAGCAATTTAATAAATTAAGTTTTTAATATGTAAAATTGATTATTAACTTAGAAAAACATTAGCATAAGACATTTTACATCATAAATTAAAATAAAATTATAAATCACTTTACAAACATGATGAAAACAAAACAAATAACAAGAAAAACAAAGGCCGCATACATGTAGATAAAATTAAACAACAGAAAATAACTCGGCATAAATTCGATTTGAAATAAAGGCAAATAGTGTAAAAAACGACAGCACGACGATGGAAAAAAAAACAAAATAAATAATCAAACAATCAAACCGGCAGTAAAAGGACAAAAAAAAAACCAAAAAACAAAAGCTTATAAGATTAAATTAAACAACAGAAATAGATCTTACCATAAATTAAATTGAAAATAAAGGTAGTAGCATAAAACAAACAACATAACAGATTTCAGAGTAGATACAAATAGCACAAATCCAACAGCACAATAATGAAAAGGAGCATAAAAAAACAAAGAAAAGTACAAAAACAAAACAAAACAAAGGCCAATAAGATTAAATCAAACAACAGAATAGGTCTCAATATAAAATTTATTGAAATAAGACAGTTAGCATAAAACAAAAAACAATAGATTTCAAAGGCAATTAAGGATTAAAGAGGTGCACAAAGAGCAATACAAAACATAATATTTCTTAAAGTAAAACCTTAAAGACGTTAAATTAATATGCATTATGCATGTAGTTCATTTTGCATTAATACTATGAATTAATAATTTATATGGGTAAAATTTGGATGTTGATTAAATTTCATAGGTATCTAGCAGGTATTGGTACAATAATCTATTAAATGGTTTAATTCTTTGTTCGGTTCTTATATTAATTGGCAGCTTGTTCCACATTTTCATACAATTTACTATAAGACTATTAAAAGATTTACAAACCAAAAAATGTGAAATAAAGATGTTGTTATTGCTTGATTGCCGTGTATTATAAGCATGAATTTCATTTACTAAAGGGATTTTATCTTTAAACTCTCTGTCATTGTATAATCGAAACATGAATTTCATTGCAGAATATTGGTACAACTCATTTACCTTTAATAATTTAGAAAATGCATACAATTTATTTAATCTTGTTCTATATGGTTGCATACTAATGTATCGTATAGCTCTATTATGCATCTTATTAAGGTTTTTTAGTGCTGATTGATTTGCATTTCCCCACAAAACTATGCCATATTGCAATCTACTTTTTATAAGTGCATGGTACACGAGCTTTAGATTATTAAAGGAAAGGTATTTTTTTAAATGATACAGCATTCCCACAGATTGAGATATTTGGGTAGTTAATTTATCTATATGTGGTTTCCATTTTAGATTTTTATCAATTACAATTCCCAGGTATTTAACTTCGTCTTTTTGGCAAATTTGACTGTTATTTATATGAATGTTTATCATGTTATTTTCAGTTTTCTTTTCTCCAAACATTATAGTGCTTGATTTTTGGGTGTTTAAAGTAAGTTTGTTTTTAAGCAACCAATTTTCAATTTTTTTAAGTTCTTCATTGACAACTTTTTCTACTGAAGATGAGTTATTACCAGAGGCAAAAAGTGCTGTATCATCAGCAAAAAGAAGAGTTTTTAAGCTTGAAACATTTGGAAGATCATTTATGTATAGGAGAAATAAAACAGGGCCAAGGACACTACCTTGTGGGACACCATGATTTATTAAATTTTTATCTGATTTAGTTGAGTTTATACATGTAAATTGGTATCTGTTTGCTAGATATGAAGAAATTAAATCAAAAGGTAGCCCCCTAATACCCATTGCAATTAATTTTTGTTTTAAAACAGTGTGGTCTACTGTATCAAAAGCTTTTTTTCAAATCAAGAAAAATTCCACAAGTAATTTTATTGTTTGCCTGCTGATAACCCAAGTAATTTTCTAGTTCAATAAGTGCATCACTAGTGCTTTTGTTTTCCTGAAAACCATATTGATTTTCTGATGATTTTGTACTTATTAATAAAATCAGTTAAATTATGTTTAAGAATTTTTTCAAAAATTTTTGAAAAGTGGGGTAAGATGGAAATTGGCCTATAATTTGAAGCAATGTCTCTATCACCACCTTTATAAATTGGTAATACTTTGGCAATTTTTAATGCACTTGGGAAAACACCTTTATTAATACAATTGTTGATTAAATAACATAATGTAGGTGCTATTACGTTTTTACTTAATTTAAGAATTTTAACAGGTATATCATATGTATCATCACATTTACAGTTGTCTAATAAATTAATTTCTCTTATGATATCTTCATCAATTACTGGTTTAATAAACAATGAAGAGCAAGTGGAAACAGTATTTAATGGTTTTGAAGGACTTGTTTTTGGAAGAGAATATGCCAATTTTGCTGCTATTGATGTAAAATAGTTGTTTAGACATGAAGATATGTCTTTAGGTGAAAATAAATCTTTATTAGACTCTGGACACTTAATGTTTGTAATTAAACTATCACTGGCAGGTTTTCGTATTATGTTTTTAATCATTTTCCATATATTTTTACTATTGTTTTTGTTAAGTTCCAACTGGTACTGAAAATAATTTTGTTTTGATTGTTGTTTTACATGTGTTAGTATGTTATTGTATTGTTTGTATTTTTTGTAATGGATATATGTATGTGAATGTTTACAAGAAATTTGATAAAGTCTATTTTTCTCTTTTATACTTTTAAGAAGTTTAAGATGGGTGCCCACTGAAAGGGCACCGGTTTCATCGTGCATGTGTTGAGCGTTTGTGTCTCCAGCACAATCGGCAGAGCACAGTGTTCTGAATCATTTGTACTTTTTTGGTGTCTATGTTTGATATGATAAGGCTTCATATAGTGTTTGCATATTCCAAAATTAGGTAAGTGATAGCGAATGTGGAGTTGATTAGTCTCCTACTATACGAAGTCGACATAAAAGAAAGGGTGGTATTTTTTTTCGCACCCCACAGGAACAGCGGGCGTATTACAACAACCAACTCCTTAAAGCTCTTAAAGCATTGAATAGAGCGCGCAGTTTCGGTGAACACTTCTTCTACGTATTCTGTGCTCACAATGCCAGACCTTCCTCTCTTAGATTTTTCAACCTAGTCATTTCAGTTCTTCCCGCTCTTTTCTTGGTCAACCTTTCTTCTATTTAAGTTGCTGAGGCGATTTGAAACCGGGCTTTAAATTCAGTGTTTGATGTAATCAACGCTATATCACGATTCGCCGCACTTCAATTGCTCAACAAGCTTTAAAACCATAAACTGAAAGCCAAAAGATGAGATGAATGAACTAGTGTTTTTGATATAAATTGATTTAATTAGATATTCTAGAAGCATTCTTTCTAAACTGATGGTTATAGAATTTATATTTGGCTTTGTTTCTACGTTGATTATAACTATTTAATAACCGTTTTATCTATAATATATATATCAAATTCTTATCCATCGTGAAAGATCGCATTCATTCGGTTCAACGCTTTTCTTCCTTGGGTATACTGCCACTTCGCACTCAATCATGCCGCATCTCGGTCATCAAAAGTGGCTTCGGAAAGGCGAAATTACAAAACGGGTTCTACGCATCCAACACCAGCATAGCTACACTAGAAAAGCAACACATGTTTTTAGTTGAACTCGAAGAAAAAACTCTCTCATCAAGAATTTGTTCAACTCGCAAAACTTCTTTCTTTTCTCGTATTCTTTTTAACCTTTCAACTTGTAGAGAGCTTTTACGAATATTTTTAAAATGCTGCGCTGTGGATGTTGGAGTTTCAAGTCGATCAAAAAGTAGTTTTCAAATAACTTTTTAGAACAAATCTTGATGAATACCGGAACAAAACCTAAATAGTACCGGGGCACTTACCTGTCCTTCTTCTTCTTGATCGCCTCCCATGACCCGTCCAGCATCTGATACTTCACAGCGACAGTACCGAGATATTTGATAAAACCTAAATGGACTTTGCCGTAACCTCCACGACCCAAAAATCCATCCTCTCCAGTTCGGATGAAGACATCGCATGAAGAGATGGCGGAGCCGATCTGCACAGCAGGTTGCCAGCAAATTAAAATAATCAAGACTTTAAAAAATAATTGGAAACACCATGAAATCTATTAATTCACATGCATTACTCGGATCTGGTGTTTTCAACCGAATACGCGCGTCGTCTGCAGGTTGCGACAAAACTTAATTTAGTGACGTAACTTCGAACAGATTGGTTTCAAGATTATGTAATGTTTATTTTCAATTCAAAATTGGTTTAATTTGTGCATTTTCTTCATTTAATACAAACTATTATACTGTAAATGTATACCAACTACTACATCACTGTACAATAACTACAATGACAATACTACAACATCAATTGACAAACATCTCCTGTTTGAAATACGTAAGATACGAGGATGTTGAGAGCAAAGTGACGTCTGAAGATCAAAAGAAAAAACCTAGTAACAGCTCTGAAAATTTTCTGCTGAGAATTTACTGCTGCCCGCTATTACCTAAACCAGAGATGCACAACCTTTTTGCTGTCACCATCCGCATTGCAGAATTAGCTTCAACCTAAGGCCACCAGCGAATTCCTTTACATTAGAAAACTATATGAAGACCGGAAATAAGGTTTTATCTGTAATCGAAGCATGACCTTGGCATATTCAAAAACAAATAAAGACCGTTTTTGGTCTTCAAGATGTAATTTTTTTCTTCAAGACAAAAAAAGATCTAATTTATTTACGTCTTTATTTTAATTTTTTAATTTAGGTTTATTGCTTGCTATAGCATCTATTTTACTGAAGCTAAACGTTAAATCTGGTTTTGCTGATTGACAATGCTTAACAGCAATATTGGACTTGAAACAGTTTTATGAATTACTTGAAATTAATTATTTAAAAACATATTTTAAAACTACGCACATGATATTAGTTCACCTATAAAATGTTTATAGTGAATATTTTATTGATACAAACTTTTCTAACGCATGCAGAATTTTTATTTATTTTATCCTCCTGACTCGCAGGAAAGCGACGGAGGCGCTAATACATAGGGCATGCAATTACCCCGACCTGCTTCCGGAGATGCCAGAATATAGTTGTCCGCTTAAAATTTAATAAAGACATAACTACTCGTACAATTTAGAACTTCTTGCCAAGACTACCTAGCAGGGGAAAAGTGCCGAAAGTGTCTTTCCCAAGAAGAGAACGGAATAGCGCAATTAGGCTTTGAACCTAGACCATGGCGATCGCAATCACGGCGCTTTAACCACTCGACCAAGATGCCGACACAAAGTAAGATAAGTGGATTAAGATGCCAAATTAAAAATAATACAATCCTAATCTCAAATGCATGATTTCCTCATTGTTTTGATGTTGTTTTGAAAGAGTTTTTGCCAGATTCTAAAGCACTCTATTTCATAATTGAGCAAATGAGAATAATTTAACTTTTTTTTAAAAAGGGACAAAGATGCTCTAATTTAAAAATTGCTTTAGGATATTTGTCGGCGTTTGTGGGCAAATTTAAGTGCCTACAGAATACATGCATGTATGAAAAATGTGATCTCAACTGTGCCATCGAAAAGAATTATGTTCATGAGCTATTACAGCAGAGTAAAATCTTGTTCTAAAAAAAAACAACTTTTGCTATGGATTTAAAAAACATAAATAGATCTGCTGTGCATGTACTATCACTATTTTGTGAGCTGTGTGTGCAGTCATTATTTTGTAAGTTGTGTGTACTGTCACTATTTTGTAAGCTTTGTAAACTTTAAAAAATTGCTTGATTTTGATGATGTTAAATTAGATCAAACCGTATCATGAAAGAATTAAAGGGGCAATAGCCCTAAACTACTCTTATAAAGCTAATTAGAAAAAAAGTTCACACTCAATTTGATTAGTTTTTGTTTTATAATTTAAAAGATATTGAATTATTATAAAACTTTCCACTAATGTTGATGTCATACAAGTACCATAAGTAGTTGATAAAAAGTGTTAGCCTTGTGATATTTGAATTAACTTTTAGAAACAGTTTAAACTTGAGTGCATTTACCAGACATGACATTGTTGACAGAGCTGATTGGTACATTTTGCTATTGTTGCACTGTCAGCAACATGTTTGATCCCTAGCAGACAGCCAAGGTCCAGTGAAAGTGTAATTAGTGTGGTATTTCAAAGATACAAAAAATTTAGAAATGATTGACCCTTTAAAGGGATATCATATAAAATAATGTAAATTTCAAGAAAAACAGATAACTGTAAAAGACCAGGAAAAGCTATCCATCACTGCCAATGAACTAAAATTGCTGGAGAAAAAAGCTAATGACCAAGATTTGTTAATTAAAGAAATCAGAGTGAAAATGGCTAATGCAAGCACTCACAGTGACAAAGTATCTCACACTGAAATCAAAATCTTGGTCAATTAAACAAGCTGCTGTTTATTTTGGAGAATCTGAATGAAGCAAAAGCAATCATATGGTATTTTGTCAAAGCCAATTATTCTAGAAAGAAACAAAATATCTGTTCACACAAAAGCTGCTGTTTTATCACTATATGAAGATGGTGAATTCACTCATTTAATGCCTGGAATTAAAATTTTGCAGGTGTTTCTCGAAATATTTGTCAACAAAAATGGTTAATTCTGTGCATTTTAAAGAAATTGTATGCTGCACTTTGTGATTAATATTTGGAGCAGAAAATTGGTTTCTCAGAATTTTCTCATTATGTCCAAAATCACCAGTGTGTCGTCAAAAGCATTCATATCATTTTTCAAAAATGTGTGTATTCAATGCCAAAATGCAATCCTTTTAATAGATGCAGCAAACAATGATAAAACATCCAAAATGCTGATCAGCAAAATTGTGTGCAGGACAGACAACAAAACGTGCATGTTGCATTGGCGGGAGCAATGTCTTGGATCTCAAATACTGCAATGCTTTTTGCTTACCCAATATGATGACCTTGATCAAGAAATCCAATTTTAGCAATGGAAATTTACAGATGGAATGAATCTCATAACTGTGGTGATGACCAGAAAAGAATGGGTTGAAGAAGTTGTTAGAGTTTTGGGTAATCTGACCAAGCATTCATTTGTAGCTAAATGCCAATCAAGGTAGTTAAACTCTCAAAAAAGTTCTTTGACAAGTTATTTCAGTGTGGTTTTGCTGGACTTTGCAGAGAACCACACCTTCACAATCCAAGACAAAGTGCAAAGTTATCATTGGAATCAGCAGCAATGCATTGTTCATCCAGCAGTGGCATACTACATGCAAGATAACAACTTCATGTAGAGGTCATTTTGCTTCATATCAGATGAACTAACACATGACACAGTTTTTATGCTTGGGTTTTTGTGCAAACTGACTACACTATTTCTTAGCTTGTCTCAGAGTATTGATAATCTTGAGTATTTCTTCAAAGGCTGAAGCTGAATCTGTGCTATTGCAAATGTGATTTTAACAATGAAGCATGGTGGTCATTTTTTACCACCAGCCATGGCAAATTCTCATGTGATGATCCTAGGGAAACTGTTAAACAGGCAAAAATAGCAAGCCTACAAAGACCCATGTCTGACCAGATTATGACTATTTAAGCGCTTTTTGAGTATTGTTGTGAGAACATTAGTGGTATTCAGTTTGAGTTACTGCAATCAGATGATTTTCAAAAAGTACAACTTAAGATGGCTTCTAGGTTTTTGTTGGGAAGTACAATACCTAGAACTTGCTTTTTCCAGCACTTTGAACCCTCTACAATATCTTCAATTGGGTACAAATAAACCAGCAAAGACAGAAACTTCATAGGCATTTATAGCTTTTCGCACCACAGCAGAGAAGATTTGCAAGTTGCTGGAAATGACTATATAGCTTGCAAGCATGATAAAAAGTGGAGGATAAGACTAATCCTAGAAGTTGACACTGTGCAGCTGGATGCACAAGATCAGCATCCACCAGGTCCTGCTAATACATTTTTTTGGCCACTAAAAGATGACGTATGTTGGGTTCCATTCCAAAATATTTTCTGCAATATCACTACACCTATAACTGTTTCTGGAAGATCTTACAGTACAACTGTAAGATTTCAATACAATTATGAATGTCTATGCTGATGAGTAATGACACTTGCATTGATGAATAATGACACTTAAGATTCTCAAACATTGCATTTTTTCCTTTGCAAAGCTGTAAAAACAAATAAATGTAGATTCTATGATAACTGCTGCAGTCAGACTGCCATTACTAGTATTGGTTACTGAATCAAATCATTTGCAGCTAGCTTTTTACCTGGTATTTAAAAATTGTACTGGTCATTATAAAATTAACATAATGATGTATGCTATTTAGTTTAAAAGCAGCTTAACCATTTATTCAACCCTGGCTTATTCTGCAACTCTTTTCCTTTTCCAACCAATTATTCTGCTACTTATATTTATGTCAATTTAAGAAATTTATATGAATGCATGCAATCTTATGGCATTTTGTCTTGCACAGTTATCTGTTTTTCTTGAAATTTACATTATTTTATATGATATCCCTTTAAAGAGTCAATCATTTCTAAATTTTTTGTATCTTTGAAATACCACACTAATTACACTTTCACTGGACCTTGGCTGTCTGCTAGGGATCAAACATGTTGCTGACAGTGCAACAATAGCAAAATGTACCAATCAGCTCTGTCAACAATGTCATGTCTGGTAAATGCACTCAAGTTTAAACTGTTTCTAAAAGTTAATTCAAATATCACAAGGCTAACACTTTTTATCAACTACTTATGGTACTTGTATGACATCAACATTAGTGGAAAGTTTTATAATAATTCAATATCTTTTAAATTATAAAACAAAAATTAATCAAATTGAGTGTGAACTTTTTTTCTAATTAGCTTTATAAGAGTAGTTTAGGGCTATTGCCCCTTTAATTCTTTCATGATACGGTTTGATCTAATTTAACATCATCAAAATCAAGCAATTTTTCAAAGTAACTTTACTCTGAGAGCACAAAAAACAAGTTTTCAATTTTTGGATATATGAAAGTATATGAACCATACTACACAAAAAAGCAAAAACCATATCATGACACCGATTGCTATTTTTTTTATTGGGTTGTAAACTTTGAGCTTGATTTTTATGTTAAATTGTTTATTTATCCCATAAAGGAGACATTTTATTGACTTTTTATGAGCTTAAACGAATTCCTTGACCCCAAAAATGGTAAATTCAACATTTGTTTCATTTTTCTATGAGCAGAAATCGAGTTATTAAAGAAAATCATAGAGCGTGACCAGTGCTCATTTACCCAAATGCCATCAAGTGTCCAAAAATTCAAATTGCGATAACTCGAAAACGCCTTAAGATAATTTCAAAAAATTTTTTTTAAACTTCAAGTTTTTCCAAGCTTTACAATATATATTGAAACCATTAATATCCAAGAGTAGTGGTTACAAAATTTTTAAAAATTGGTTGATTATACATGGAATGACTCTATAGTGAGAGTACAAACCACCACCAAGCCTCTTAAAATGATTTTTCTTGAACAGCTTGGGTTAAGTTCAATCGCCAGCAGGCTGGTGTGGCCGATTCCATTCATTGATGCACAAATGGGGTCTTATTTTTTCATTGTATTATGAGTGCAGCTCCACTGAACAAACCGCAGACCACATCTTAAGAATGTGCCTCATACATCGGGCACCACATGGAGCACGAGGTCTGACGATGCTTGGGCTTCTTCAAAAAACCACACCCCAAAAAAATTCCTCTACCATTAATAACTCCACCAATGTTCCTAAACTCAACTAACTTTTACTTACCAAACCTCAGCGTCATCTCTACCTCCTCCTTGACGGCACTCTCTACTTCTCCTCCCTCCCAAAACTGCCATAAATCTTCCAATGGAATGCCAATGGAATTTGCCCTAGTTATACTGAACCTATACAATTTCTGTCACTAAATCAGTATGACCTCATCTTTGTGCAGGAGTCGCACCTCTCTTCTTACTCCACTTTCCATGTCCCTGGTCATAAAACTCTCAGAAAGGACCGCTCTGTGACAATGAGATGAACCACCAACTCTATGGGGAACCTAGTAGGTGGTGTCTTTATACTTGTCAAAAACGGTCTCTCTACCCAACATCTTTTCTTGCTTGATCCCAGCTCCGATTATTTAGATATTACAGTTAAAAGGAGCCTCTCCTATTCACCTTTTCAATCTTTATGTCTCTTATATCTGCTCCTCTTCTGATTTCTTTCCTAAATCTTTCTCACCCTTCCTCTTACTTTCATCCCCTACTACCTACATTTTCGGTGATTTTAACTGCCATCACTCATCCTGGGACTCTCACAGCCCGAGGACCAATTAGGTGAAGATTTGCTTGACTAGCTCCTTGCCTCTGATCTATTACCCTTCAACAACCCTGGCTACCCATCTTGCTAGACCACCCCACTGGAAACTGCTCTTCTCTTGATCGCTCTATTGTTCCTGCCCCCGTAGCCTCTAAATGTACATGGCAGACCCTTCTAGACCTCAGCTCCAATCATCTTCCTATTTCTATTATTATTCCTACCTCCTCCTTAACTAATTCAAATTCCCATCCTCCCTCATTTAACCATAATAAAATCTGCTGGGACAAATACTTCTTTTATATTAACACTGACTGCCCTCCTCTTTCAAGCTTTACAACATTCTCTGTTTCAGAAGCCACCCACACCTTCACCAAACTCATCAATGATGCTGCCACTTCTGCCATTCCTTTGGACTGCCAACTGCCCTGCTAAAGCCTGGTGGTCTCCTGAAATTGCAGAAGCTGTTGCAAAGCACTGTACGGCACACTCACCAGAGCACACTGGCAAGAGCATACTGTTCTGAAGACCCACAAAACTATATCTCTATCTCAAGGTATATCTCTACTGTGATCTCTAAGGCTAAAGCTGAGTCATGGCAGAAAACATACTCTAGCCTTTCTTCTAAAACCCGTCCCAGTGAAGTCTTTTCTTTACTTTGCTCCATATCAGGCTCCCCTTACTCAACTTCATCTGATCTCCCCAACTTCCCAAATTGTCATACCCCTATAGAGTGTGCAAACCAACTTCCTCACATCTATAGTCCCATTTTTCTACCCAAACTCACTGTAACCCCCTACACCCCACTTTCTGCTCATCTTTCCCTTCTTTCGAACTTTCATCAGCTATCTCACAAATTTCAAACTCTACTTCATTGGGCCATGATCGAATCACCTAACCACCTTTAACCCACCTTTCTCAATACGATCTACAATTCCTCCTACCTAAAGAGTAGGAGGAATACCCTAACCCTAATCCTAAAGATTTAAAGGATAGTGGTACATATGTGTGCCATAATTGTGATTGTAATGTAACAAAAGCTCTTTTGTGTAGGCATTTGAATTCTAATTTTTAGATATTTGTGACATCATTGTTGAACCATTGTTATTTTATTTTACAATTAAATTCTTATATCCCTCAAAAGGTTAACCTATCTTGGTCAACTCACACTTTCCTATCAGCCTGGAAACAATTGATCATCATCCCCATTCTTAAATCTGGCAAACCCTCTGATTTATCCTTCTCCTATCACCCTATCTCTCTCACTTCTTGCACTTCCAAACTTTTCAAAAGCATGGCTCTCAAGACGACTCACCTATCTTATACAAAAACATCCTTTTACCCACGCAAGCTGGGTTTAGACCTGGTAGATCAACTGTAGATCAGTTTCTTTTCTTTCACAGTCAATTGCAAAATTCTTTTCACCAGTCAAAACCAAGCGCATGTACTGTCCTTGCCACTGTAGATTTTGCAAAAGCTTTTGACTCAGTTTGGCATTCTGCCCTTCTTTCTAAACTCCTCTCTTTGGTCTTCCACTCTACTTTTTTGAATGGATACAATCTTATCTCTCGGATCGCCATTCGAAAGTCTAAATCTATAATTCTCATAGTCATTCTTTCTGTCTTCATAGAGGTGTCTCCCAAGATTCAGTTCTTGGACCAATCCTTTTCTCTCTTTTTACCAATGATCTCCCTGCTTTCATTTTTCATCCGTTAAAGTCTCCCTTTATATGTCGATGATCTCGCTACTTGGGGCTATTTCCCGAACGTTGAGTGTGCAACCACAACTGTCCAGGTTGCCCTCAACAGACTGGTGGAATGGTACTCTAAGTGGCATCTACTTCTTAACTCTCTCAAATGCGAGTTATCTTCCTTTAATCTAGATCCTTATCAATCTCGTCTTTAACCCTTTCTGTCAATTCTCAACACCCCATTTCAATTTCAACCTGAATCCGACCTTTCTCGGTGTAACCTTTGACCGAACTCTTTCTTTTGAATATCATGTTCTATCTTTACATAAGTTTGGCAGCCAATTCCGTGCCTTCCGCTCTATTGCTTCTGCCTCCTGGGGGCCCTTTAAGGAGTCTTTATGTACATTATATAAAGTCTTTATTCGCCCCATTTTCACTTATGCTTCCCCAGACTGGTTTCCTTTCTCAATTCCCACCAATCTTACCTCTGTGGAGAGAATGTAGAGATCCTCCTGTAGAGTAATCACAGGCAATCATATCATTAACTCCTATTCTCCTGCTTCACCTTAACCGGTTAAATGCGAAATTAAATTTTCGCTATCTTGAGTTACAGTGTGTATTTAATTTCGCGTCTCGCTTTTTTCTCGTCTCGATCGATTATAATTGCTGTTTCGAGCTTTGCGGGAAAGTCCCGGACGTCGAATCAACTTGCTGCGTTTTTTATTGCAACTCTTTGGAAAAAATTACTTATACGGAAATATACGAATCGCAAAATAAAAATGCGACAAAGTGATTTTAATTTGAAGCAAAATACAAATTGCTTGAAGTAAAAGATTTTTCTTCCCAAAGCTTTTCATCTGACACTCTTCAGGGGAAATCGTCAGAATGAAGTAGAATTGAAACCGAACTAATTTATAAAGGAAGAAAGTAGAGTTCTCATTGGCTGAAAGAGTCAACCAATGAGAGAAAGATTAAGAAATTTTCAAAGAGTATACGAATTCTTTTTGCTTACACAGAAAGGGATTGAGAGATTTAATGAAAGTCGCTTCAAGAGCAGAAAGGTGAAAGGAAGAGCGACCTCGAGCGAGAATAGAAAATTTTTCGTTGCTGTAATGGAGGGCACATTGGGCGTTGTCAAGAAGATGTTGACCAATAGCGGATTCGTGAAATTGTTGTGGGCGTATGTTGTTTTTGCAAGAGCGGGAAAGACTTTGGCAGTTGGCCGAGGTACGAGGATTGGTGATGGATTTAGGAATGTGTTGTTTAATTCGCTCTTCTAGCCGTTGAGACGTGCGACCAACGTACCGACTATCGCAGTGGCACAAAAACTGGTAAATAACATTGCTGTGATGATGGGAAGGTAGCACGTCTTTCTTAATCGCTGGAAGGAGCTGTCGGGTGTTGAAAATTTCACGATTCACATGAAAATTCAACAATTTCACGAATCCGCTATTGGTCAACATCTTCTTGACAACGCCCAATGTGCCCTCCATTATAGCAACGAAAAATTTTCTATTCTCGCTCGAGGTCGCTCTTCCTTTCACCTTTCTGCTCTTGAAGCGACTTTCATTAAATCTCTCAATCCCTTTCTGTGTAAGCAAAAAGAATTCGTATACTCTTTGAAAATTTCTTAATCTTTTCTCTCATTGGTTGACTCTTTCAGCCAATGAGAACTCTACTTTCTTCCTTTATAAATTAGTTCGGTTTCAATTCTACTTCATTCTGACGATTTCCCCTGAAGAGTGTCAGATGAAAAGCTTTGGGAAGAAAAATCTTTTACTTCAAGCAATCTTCAAATTCTGTACCACCAAATGTTTATTCAAAATACAAATCCAAACAATACAGAAAAAAAGCGTAAAAATAAATAAATTTAAACAATCAATATATCAAAACAGTGTGATAAATTTCTTCATCATTGTGTTAATCCCATTCTCCTTAACGGCCGGGCTTTTGAAGTCCTTCCGGCCTTTGCGAAAACGTTTGTAATTCATTTTTTAGATAATATTCTAAAATTTCTTGACTTTTCCTAATTTGAATTGCTGAATAAGGCGGTACTATTTTTAGGTAGGTCCGAGCAGCAATTAACGGGTAAAATAGACGTTTTTCAGCAAATGTTTATACGTATTGCAACAAAGCGGAAATCCTATATAGCACATAGTGTGCTGAGATACGTATAAACATTTGTACGTATCGCAGAAAAAATATAAATATTAATGTCGACATGCCTGAGGCGATAAAGAACTTGTTTTATGTAAAATCAAATTTTCTTTGGCGATTGCTTGGAAACAGCTTACACATTTACTTTCTGTTAGACAAAACAATTGTTGTTTGACTACAACAAAGGTAGCTTGAATATCAATCGGGCAGGCAAATTTCAATTCTTATAATGAGCATCTTTTATTGCACATTCTTGTAACTATTCAATTGTGTGGGAAAAAATTAAATAAACTACTGCACATGTTAGGCCTGATGTTTACGCCTTCAGACAATTAAACAGCACCTGACTTTGTTTTTATAATTTCCTTTTACTGAATGCTTACGTAAGGGTGAGTTTCCAGAGTTTTAGCAATAACACGGTTTTTTTGATTTTTAAAAACAACAATTATTTTTGCAGCAACGAAATTCCACATTCTCACGTACTTAGCAACAACGAAATCCAAAGTTTTATGCAATAAAATGGTTTTTTGTTACTTTCACAAGCAACAATTGTTTTCAGAGCATCAAAATGCTGCGTACTTATTCAAGGAAAGTTTTCAGAGTATAAGTAATAAACCCGTTTTTTTTTAATTACAAACGACAATTATTTTAATTCCAACATATAATTTTTAGTGCATCGAAATTTTGTCTTGAACTAAACTAACTTTTCAAAAAAGATTTAACAGGATTTGTTAAACTTCATGATATTTTCATCTGATTGTTTTACATAAAAACAATAAATTCCACGCAAAACCCGGTAAAACTCTGGATCCCTGGTTTTATCTGCTCATAGCTTATAATCCATGCAAGAGTTGTTTTGAAGTCTTGATTACAATAATTTTTTTTCTTTTTGTTTGCGTCAACTACAAATTTCCAAAATCTACGGAAAATCGCTTGTGCTCACAATCTAAGAGACGAAGAAAGAGTTATTGACAAATATATTTGCTTTGTGTTTTCTGCAAAAATTCGAGACACTTACCAATGTCTGATTTGAACCAATTGATCTATTGCTTTCTGGAGAACAGACTGGGTTTGATGCAGAAAAGTCAACTGTGAATTAAGTCATTCTGTTAATAGAAAACATCGAAGATTTTCTTGAAGCTAAAAAGAAGGCTGGTGCCATGCCTCTCTGCTATTCCAAAATTGCCTTTAATTGCAAGCTGCTGAGATTTTTGCAGGAAAGTACATGGTTCGAATGATTATGGAACTTGTTTGGGAATTGTTCCCAAACAAAGACGTTTTACTGACGGCGACAGTAAGCAAACAGTCTCGGGTATTAGAGAAACAGTATTTCTCCAAAATCAATCAAGACTTATTCTTTTTTAATATCTATAGGTATAATCTACGTACTTTCCACCATAACCAGATTATGAAAAAATGTGAGCTAAAAATTTACAACAACCAACTTTTACCATTCTGTCCAGTTCAGATTTATCGTGGGGTAAAACTAGACAGATCACTCACGTTCCATTATCACCATTTTTTATTGCACAAAAACTTTCTTCGCGCATCCCGCTGCTGAGGCGACTTGCGGGCTCAGGGCGGGTGCTGGTGTAAAACGCCATATACAGTTGTCTTATTTGTGTTCTATTCGACTGCTGTCTTGAGTACTGGGATCCGGTTTGTTGTTGCAGCGCTCTTACTTGCTTTATATCTTTATATGATTAAGGTGTTGCAGCCATGCTTTATACTATCTTGTACTTTTACTTTATGTTTATCATATGCATGTTTTAACGACTGATGTTGTGCTGCTTCTTCCTCTTCTTGATCTTTTTAATGTTTATAATTTTTGTGTTAAACTGTTTAATAATGATCGAGAATAAAAACACTGAATGAATGAATGAATGAATGTTTTGAATGACCCTTCATGCATAGTCACTGGATGCCTCCGTCCCTCTTCAATGGATCACTTATCAATTTTTTTAACATCCAGCCATCTGAGATCCTTTTTAAACAACCAACCTTGCTAAAGTCCAATTTTACATACTTTTTTAGATAAAGTTTCAAAAATTTTTTAGCCCTAACAAAAATTAAATAAAAGATTTTTACTATGTAACTTAAATTTCGAAACAACACCTTAAGCAGTTTTCAAGTTATGAATCATCAAACTTGGGTGGGCTTCTGAAGCCCACGTTGAGGAGTTGATTGCTTGAAAAAGCTTGAAAAGAATAGGTTAAATAGCCTTCGTCGGCGCTTTCATTTTTTGAGCTTTCGAGTAAGGACGAATCATTATCGACATCAAAAATTAGAGCCCGTTTCCACTGCGAGCGTTGGCTAGAGTATTTTCTGTTTTCTTGATATTTTTGCTTGGCTTAGCGCTTAAGGGCGGAAAGAAGTAAAAAAAGTCAATAAAATAAAGAATACTCCTGTCAACGCTCGTCATAGAAACAAGCCCTAAGCGATAAAAATTTGTCCTCTAAGACTTGAAGAAGTTCGTTTGGTCGTTCCACTTATATACAGGCCAAATACTTTTACAAATATATAAGGAAAACTAAAAGTAAATGCAGGAGAAGTTTACTTTGGAATTATACAACCGACAAATAACTGAGTTTTATTTTAGAAGTGGTCAAAAGGCTTTTATTGTTGAGTATACGAAAAAACACATCTGACCTGAATGAAAGTATTACTGCAAACGCAAGAAAATATCAAAACCGATCTCTATAATTTAGTTATAATACTAAAATTTTGAGAGTGCCTTCCACAATCGAACATTTTAGCAAAAATTTTTGTCAGATCGCACGCTAAGGCTAAGCTATAAGCACAACCATGAGACACAAAGTGTTTAATTCAAACTTTAAAAAAAGCTTTTTTGATTTAGGTAAAAACAAAAAATAAAACAATGACATTTGTGACAAGAGCTCGGTTTTTATTGAAAACAGTTTTTCTGTTTTTCACCGAAATAATAGCTAATGCAAGAAGCGAAATAATCCGCGCTGTGAAAAGCTGTGATGATCAAGACGTATATATCCGTCATACGCACTAAGAGAGCATCTGGCTGTGATGGATATATACGTCATGCGCACTTAAACGGGTTAAAGCACTTCTTCGCCCATTTTGTGTTACCTTACACATCAATCTCTCTCTTACTTCGAACAAGCTCTCAAATAGCCTCCATCTTTTCCTTTAGCTTCTCTCACCCATCATAACCCTTGCACAGTCTCAAGAAAGGATTATGGAGATATTTCTCTAGTTTCTGTAACCTTACCTGGTGGGGTTGCCCGATTATTGGGACTCTGCAGTTGACATTGAGGCTATTATTGGGACTTTTACATAGTTGATCTTCCCTTCCCTACGAATGGGTTCGGTAAGCCCACCACCACCACCAGGTCTGATGGTTTTGGATGACGAAACCCAATGCTGGCAAAACTATCACTGCTAGCATCTCATCCAGGCAGTATAGCAGCCTTAGGTAGCAAAACAATAAATATCCAGTCCCATTCCTGTCTGCGTTTGACCCTAATCAGTGCCATTTCATAAAAAAAAAAAAAAAAAAGAAAAACACAAATAGAAAATTTCTATGTCGGCAAAAACAAAAAATCTATAGCAATTATGACAGTCGACCCAGGTTCACCTTTAGTCCAGATTGGCTGATCCATGTCTTCTTGAGGAGGTTGGTACTCTTTTGGAGCAGAGACTTTGCATAGTTGTAGCGAGCTTTGCTCTTTCTCTCGATGGAGTCCAAGAGCTTCTCAGCTTTTTTCATGATCTCCTTGTTCACTTTGTCCAAATTGTCGACACCACCGCTGCATTTCTGAAAGGTGAATAAAAACTTTAATTTGACATTTTAACAATAACATACAAAAAAAGAAGAGTACTTATTAGAAAATCTTAACTACACAAAAAATCGTATTCACATTATGATCACTTTTTATAAAAATCATCCACTCGCTGCAATGTTCTGTGCAAATAAGCTATGTTATTATTATTTCAATCATAATCAATTTTATCATGAAAGTATCAGCTCATTTTCGTTACTTTTTCTGCCACGAAATAGGGCATAAAAGTTGTTTTATTACATTGTATTGTTGTTGTTGCCTATTCTCTAAGGATATTTAAGAGAGCCATCCCCTAATCCCCCAACCAAGCCTATCTAGATTTCTATTCTTGGATTACCTCTGTTGCTTCTAAAAGCTTTTTCCACAGACTTGTGATGTTGTGTTGTTTTAATACTTGACTACAGTTACAGAGGTGATTAAGGTCATGAGTGTGTGTCAAGCATTGTAGAATGTAAGTATAACGATTCACTGTATGTAGGTAACTTTGTAAGAGTGATGATTTGTTGGCTCTAGGCTGTGCCAGTTTTCTATGCATATGACATGGTAATGTTTGTTCTGATGAATGAATGTCATAAGGTGTGGTGTTAGTAACTTTGTTGTTTTTTCTAGAACTGAGGTATTGTGAGGTGATCGTAGTGTGAATGTGTTTGAGGTTTTCTTTACATTCCTCAGGTGTTATGTCTGGTTCTGAGATGATGATGTTAGTATGCTCATTGTTATGAAAGAGTATGTATTAAGTTCATGTACAGGGTGTTTGTGTTTGAGTCAGTTGTTTTAGTTGAGTAGCATGAAGTTTGAGTGTCCATTAAAAGGACCTTGTTTTTGTCATGTAGGTATTGAGTGTTTGTATCTGGTGTGCAAACAATAGCAATGCACATAACTGTGTTCTGAATGGTTTGCAGTGTCTTGATGTTGGTGTTTGATGTGATAGGGCTCCATATGGTGTCCACATATTCCAAAATGGGGTGAGTGATAGCTTTAAATGTGGAGACTATTAATTCCTTTTGTTTACCCCATTTGGAGTGTTTGTTTTGCTTTAGTGATGGTGACATTTATATGTTGTGAAAATGTCAGTTTTGGGTCTAGAGTGATTCCAAAAATTTTTGGGTGTTTTGTTGTGGGTAGTGTTTGATTGTTTAATCTAAGTGATAGAATTGTGCCATATTGTGCTGGGTCTGATGTAAAAAGTGTGGTGGTAGTTTTGTCTATGTTTAAATGAAGATTATCAGTGGTGGCTCATTCATAAGTTTTGTGAAGATATGGTTGAATGAGTTGTTGGGCCTTACGGTGTTTGGTGTGAGATGCAGTGATTGTTATGTCATTAGTATATCTTGTGAGTTGTACGTCTTTTGCGGAGAGAGGAATGTCTTTGTTCAAAAAAGTGGCTTAAAAAAAGTTGCTTTATTTTATCTTTGTTCAAAAAGCTTAAATCAAAAGTGCACTGTGATTTTGGAGCAAGATTAACAATAAATGCTTTTAAAAAAACATTTCTATATGATTCATAACAAAATTCATAGTTAGTCGATTATTTCTTATAATGATTGTAAATAGTTGGTATTAGGTCTAAGATTTGTTTCGATAAAATAATATCAATCCTGGCTACAGAAAGATGACATCATAAAAGCGAGCTTCTGGAAAGGTTATTGGACTCACTTTCAACATCTCATCGTCGTAAGTCTTGATGGCTTGTTCAAGACAGACAAACCAATCATCATCGAGGTCAATCTGCAATAGAATAAATCGAAAGGTTGCATCTTAGACATAACCCAGATTCACTGAAATATTGTTATTTTATCTCCATTCAATCTTCCAGACTCACAAAAATGTCAGAGGCGTTATACTTGGAAACTGTCAAGCAATTACCCAAACTCCTTATGGAGATACCATAATATTATTATCCAAGTGTAGTAAAATCTTGTCTGTCTCGATGAAGATTCGAACTCTGTATTAAATGGTTGTTTACTTATGCAATAAATGCCCATTTAAACTTAAAATGCACGGCACTTTGATTCCTCCATTTTGCTGTCTGTTTATTTGAATTGCGATAGGTAGTGGCTGCAGAGTGGGCTGCTAGCTGCCGTATTGTTGTTGACCTTTAAGTTGATTTTATTAATATATTTTGTTTATTCGTTGGTGTGTTCTTGCTAAATGCATTTTGTTTTGTTTTAGAATCTGATATATAATTTATAGTAACGAATTTAGTTTAATAAAGCCAACAATCAATTTTTGGTATCTCATCACACCAAGAAAATTTTTTTACTATATTTTTATATTGAGATAGAAATAAAATTTAGAACTGTTGACTGCCAAGCAGAGATAAGTGCCATGAAGTGTCTTCTCAAAGTGTACAACAGGATGATGAGAGTAGGTTTCAAACAACAACTATGCCAATCATGTTTGCCATCAATATCACCACTCCACTTCCTTGGCCATATTATGTAATCACTTGTATCATGGAGCCATATTTTATGGTTGTTTCTTTTTTGTACCTGATCATGCAAACACTGCATGCATTATATCTTCAAGCCCAGTAAAAAAGCTTGAAAGCATTGCAGAAAATTAGCCTTTTTGGTTGTTTTTCCATGACTACTTTCAGTCTGAACCAAATTAAAGACTTGAAATATTTCAAATTCAATTTTTTTTGGCTTAGCACAAAAACTTTGCTTTTTGACAATTTTTTACACTTTTGGTCTGAATAGTCTTCTGTTTCTCCATCTGAAATTTTTCGTGCTTTGTGACAAAAGATTGAAGTTGAAATATTTCAACTTTTTAGCTTTATTTCAACCAGGGCTGGAAAGCATTGGAGGCACTATACATAGGGCAAGCAATTACCCCAACCTGCTTCCAAAAATACCAAGATATTGCTGTCTGCTTCAAATTTTTTTATTTGTTTTTTAGTTTTATAGAGGTATGACTGAAATTTAGAACTGCTTGCCCAAGACTGCCAAGCAGGGAAAAGTGTTGTACAGTGTATTTCCCAAGAACACAACAAAATGGCACAAGTGGGTTTTGGACTATGACCATATTGATCACCAGTACAGCCACGCTGCCAATTCTTAGCAATATAGTTTTTTTTACATTTAAAAGTTACTTAATTAATTTGTAGATCTAAATGTGCATTAAGGTAATGTAAAGAGTGTGTTTGTGCTTGAGTCATTTGTTTAAGTTGAGTAGCATGGAGTTTGAGATGGGTGCCCATTGGCAGAACACAGGTTTTATCATGTAGGCATTGAGTGTTTGTGTCTTGCGTACAGCCAGTAGCAAAATGCAAAGCTGTTCTGAATGCTTTGCAGTTTCTTGATGTTTGTGTTAGATATGATAGGGCTCCACATGGTGTTTGCTTATTCCAATATGGATGAATGATAACTTTAAATGCAGAGATGATCAGTTTTTTGTTTACCCTATTTGATTGAATTGAGTGTTTTGGAATGTTCAAGCATTTGTTTTACTTTAATGACGATGACATTTATGTGTTGTGAAAATGTTACTTTTGGGTCAAAAGTACAGTAATTTTTAGAGTTTTTGGGTGTTTTGTTGTTGGTAGTGTTGAATTGTATAATTTAAGTGATAGAGTCATGTCATATTCAGCTAGGGCTGGCGTAAAAGTGTAAGACTTTGTAAAGATAAGGTTGGATGAGTTGATGGGCCTTAAATGGTGATTAGTGTGAGATGATCTAATTGTTTATGTTGAGATGTCGTCGGCTTATGTTGAGCAATGTTTGTGAGCTATTTGATGGCAAGTGACCCTAGGTGTTTCAGGTGTCTGATGTTTATACAATCAGGTCCAGTAGAGTCATTCTTTGTGCTGTTTGAGGTAGCTAATTGCACTTGAGTAGTGGTAAGTAATATTTTTTTGAAGGCAAGGTTTTGATTGTATGGTCTATGTCAGTGGTTTTCAACCTTTTTCATACTGTGGCCCACTTTCTAACCTAAGGTATGCTCTGTGGCCCACTGAAAACAGCGCCATGGTCCATTGGTTGAAAACCATTGCTCTATTTTTCAACCCAAGTTAACTTCACAACCCACTTTGGTCAACGAAATTAAATTCTCATCCCAAAATCATAGTGTTCTCTAAAAAAAAAAAAAAAAAAAGGTCTTCACTTGGAATTGCTGTCGATTTTCCCTATTTTTGTCCCAAAATCATATAGTTCTCTAAAAAAAAAAAAGTCTTCACTTGGAACTGCTGTCATTCACCAGACAGGACGCCGGGAAAATGCCTAAAAAACAGGACGGATGGTAATCCTGATTATACATATTCTTTTTTTTGATTTATGCTCTGTGACCCACTACTGGGCCATGGCCCATAGGTTGAAAACCTCCGGTCTATGTGCTTGTGCTGTAAGTGACATTTGTGAATTGCTAATTAAAAGCCTTTGCTTTGTTCTAGTCAGATGGCTGTTTTAGTTCCAAAGCTGATGCTTCTGTTTTGTTGTATAGGTGGCTATTTGTTAGATAGTTTTGCTGTAGTGCCCACTGGGAGTCAGATTGTAATTGTGATCAATTTTGTCAAGATGTTGTTTCCAGATGTTTGTTTTGTGTTCATGTGTGTGTTTTTTATATGATTGTTAAAGAAATGATTTGGGAGTCTGATCTATTTTGTTTGATAATGTGATTACATTGTTTGAATAAGCTTGCAGATAAGCATGGGCAAGTAAGTACAATTTATGGTGGTTTGATTTTTTTCATGATGAAGAGTTTGAAGAGATGAAGAAAATTCCAAGTTGATCATGGAGTTTGTCAGAAATCAAAGTTTCACCCTTACTGCTGGTGACAGCAAACAAAGCAGGTTACACTGTCTGAAAAACAGCGTTCTGCAGGGATTAGTTGTGGCTCCCAACATCAACATGAACAATCTGCCTTTCATGATTTCCAGAAAGTTTGCTTATGCTGATGATTTAGCATTATTACACTCTTCTGGAAACTGGAAGGACTTGGAGGGGACTTTTTAAGCAAAGACATGTCTACACTTTCAGTGTATCTCCAGATTTGAAGGTTGAAGTCACACTAAGACAGTTACAGTAACTTTTCACTTAAATAACCCAGAGCTAAAAGTCTAACAGTGATAGACTTTTACTGTTCTGTCCAACCCCTACTTATCTTAGGATAAAACTGGAAAGATCAATCATGTTTCATCACCATCTAGTGGCATTGCACAAAAAGCTATCCTCGCACATCACACTGTTGAGACTACTTGTAGGCTCAGGATGGGGTGCTGGTGCCAAAACACTATGCACAGCTGCCTTATCTCTGGTCTACTCAACAGCTGAGTACTGCACACCAGTCTGTGTCACAGCAATTACTACTTCTGAGTGGATAAACAATAAATGGAACATGGAGTATTGTGAGAATATTTCCAGGCTTTGTGTTTTTATACCCAGGACCAGTGCCAGGCCTGTTGGGATGAGCTTACCCAGAACAGCTTGGGCTAAGTTTAACTGTCTGTTGACTGGTGTTGGGTGATTCCATTTGTCCATGCACAAATGAGGTCTTGCTCCTTCACTGAATTGTGAGTGCATCACCCTTAAACAAACGCAGACCACATTCTAATAGTGTGCCCCATACATCGAGCACCACATGGAGCACGAGGTCTGATGGTATTGGATGACAAAACTTGATGCTGGCTTAACAACATCACTACCAGTATTTGATCTGCGCAGTACAGGAGCATGGGGCAGTAAAAGGATAAACCTTTGGCTCCAGTCCTGTTTGTGTCTGACCTGGAGTGGATGTCCTTTCAAACAATGATGAAGAGTTTGTTGGCATCCAGTATTGCCTTGACAAAATGTTTGTTTGCCTCATGCACACTTTATGGACATTTTTGAGATGGGGTCTGTGGAAGATGAGATCATCAACATGATATTTAAATGATGTCCAATTGGATTTTTGGTAGTTTGTTATTGTTTTAGTGAACTGAAATGGAGTTGTTTTGGTCTTGTGATGTATACTGAAAGTGGTAAGTAACAATAAATGATCTGATGTGAGGGAGGGGATGATCTTCCAGCTAGTGCAATCTTGCAAGTTTGCTGAAGTTGTGATGTCTGGTGAAGTAGGTTGTTGTATTTGATTGAATTGTAGACATGCTGAGAGTTTGTGTTTAATGTCATGTGATTGGAGTTGTGTTTAGATAATGGCAAGTGAGCATCGACATTTGTGATGATGATTGTGTTTGGAAGATTTGCTTTGTATGTGAAATGTGCTGGATATGAGCAGGTTAATAGAAACCAAACTGCTTAAAATGAGAAGCACCAGACTCGAGTTTTGCTCTTATTAGAGCTCGTCAGTGATGCATATCTCACTGTGAATCGAACTCGCTACGTGTTGTCTTCCAAGCAGGAGACAACACCACTAGACCACGCGAGCCCAACAGCAACTCGATCACAAGCAGCTGGAAATGATTCCCGGCTTTGCCGCGCAAGGAATACACAGAATCCACTGTGTGGTAAGACCAAGGCCGCACCTCATGACCAGGACTTACCCGACAAGCGTTAAGCATCGCGCTTACACTTCTAGAGCTTGGTGGGCGAAGAAAGGATTTTAATGATATTATAAACAACATGAGGTATTTAGGAATATTAATAGAAACCAAACACAGTTTATAATATGAGCAGGTCTTCTTTTATTTAGGAGATATAATTGATCCTAGAAATGTAGCCTAGATAATATATAGCATGAAACTCTATCCATTATACCCTTGGGTAATATAAAGTCCTTGGAAAATATATAATTGATCTTAGGGTTGTAGCAAAATGCAAGTTAATAAACTTTTGATGATTGGTTTATCATCTAGTTATCCCTTATTGGTCAATATTTATATACAGTATATATTATCAAGTTGGAGTCAGAACTGGAGCCAGTGCCAGAGCTAAGCTAGAGTCAAGCATTGGCTCCAGAGCTGGAGTCACAGTTTCTAAATAATTGGCTTTGGAGCCAGAGCAGGAGCTTAACCTAAATTAGGTTGACTATCCAGCTCTGATTTCAACTGAAAGCAATCAAGGAAAAAGCAAGTGGAAAGCATAATTTCCTGTTACGTTTTCAAAATTTACACTTTCCATTTGCTTTATCCACATCCACTTTCAATCTAACCCAACTTTAAGTAAAGGCAACTGCCCTGGTTGTGGTTTAGTTCTCACCCATGTCACACTACTGGCCTCAAGGCACTTTCTGCTTGATGATTTTAAAGCCAATTTATGTTACAGACATATTACTTCATAAATAATATAAAAGGCCAAAAAAATAAAAAATTAAACATGTCTAACATTGGTCTTCCACACTAATGTCAAAGAATCACAATATGCCAATTTCGAAACCCAGTTAAGACTCCAGCACAGGCACAAACTATCACTTTTACCAAGTATTGTCAAACCAATAGAGAAAACACTATTACCAAACAAAACAGAAAACATCCTAGTCATTTTTTATCAACTTGGATTCAAACATAAACACTCAACTCACACTGCTTTGCACAACATCTGCCACCAAACCACAAGAGGGTTCAACAATCCAAGGCCTCTACAATGCAATGTAGCTGTAGCTTTAAACATGGGCAAGGCATTTCATGCAGTGAACATACACAAACTCACACTAACAAACATTCCAAACATCATCAACTTCATAGTCAACTACATAAAAAGATAACAAGAATGCACTCAATACAACAGCACACTTCAATCAACACTGGAGTACCAAAGTCGAGTCTGTCTCAAACTTTATCCAACATTTACAATTTACACCTCCGAGATTACACTCGCCCCCAAAAAAGTACATGTCACAACATATGCCAATAACATAAAAATTACAGCATCTCACACCAAATACAATAAGGCCCAACAACTCATTCAATTATATCTTCACATAATTTACAAATGGGCAACCACTAATAATCTTCATATAAACACAGACAAAGCTACAACTAGACTACTCAAAAATTCTTGGCATCACTACTAATATTTTTACACAACATAAAGGTCATCATCACTAAACCAAAACAAAGCACTCGCTTTTACCAAGTAAGGCAAATGAAAGGAACCAAACATTTCTACATTTAAACCTACCACCCACCCCATTTTTGAATAAGCAAACACCATATGGAGCCTGTTTTGGATTTACTTAATTTTCTCCCCTCTAAAACTTGATTGACAAGTATCCTTTATTATACAACTTTTACTTTACTTTTACTTGTAATCCTGTAACATAAATCAACATAAAAATTGGTCCAAACACATGCCAGAACATAAAATTACTTACAAAAGTTGATGGGGGAGAGGAGTCAAAATAAATGTTACTATGTTAAATGCAACAACGTAGTTCCGAAGTTCAAGAATAATTGAATGCACTTCGGCCAAAATCTTACTCATATTGAATCAACAGTATCTTCAATCTCAATGCTAAAAGTGGCCTTGCCTTTCCAAATGTAAGAAGTGTAGAAAAAAAGACAATCAACTAAAACGCTTCAGAAACTTGAGGTAAAATTATGTAAACAATAATTAGCCGATACAAGACGAATCACTATATGTGTGGGTTCAAAACCAAAACATAGCCCTATCATATCAAACACTAACATCAAGAAACTGAAAACTATTTAGAATACAGTTTTGTGTATTGGTACAGGTTGCACAAAAGACACAAACACTCAACACTTCACAACGAAACCAATTTCCTTTTAACCCATTAACACCCATGATCCTCATTTGGGGATCAGGCGCATGTTACCTCATATTCCCCTAACTGCAAAAGTAGAAGGTCTATATATGCAACAGCTATGTGTACTATGCTAGTGGTGCTTTTTTATTTACACCAGCAAAAGGAAAATTACTAAATGATGGGAGCTTTTACAAGAAAAGTCTTGTAAAAGTAGAAAGTAAAAGAAAAAGAAAAAAAATTGGGCTTTAATGGGTTAATGGACACCCATCTCAAACTTCATGCTACCTTACTTTGGCAACCAACTTAAACAAAAAATCCACCCTTTATATGATCTTAATGTAATTCATGATGATGATGATGATGATGATGATTCAAATACACCCAGAAACATTAAAGCCACAATTATTTCATAAAAATGAGCACCTTAGCATAAGATGTCACATGCATACAAAACTGGAACAGCTAGAAGCCAACAAATCACAACTCTTGCAAAGTTATCTTTATATAGTAAACCCTGATCTTACATGCCACAGTGCCCACTATGCTGGACACACACATAACTTTAATCACCTCTAACTGCAGCAAAGTACCAACCAACAACATGCCACTAGTCAGTGGAAATAGCCTTTTGAAAGTAGTAGAGGTCATCCAAGAGTGAGAAAAATCTAGATTGAATTAAGATATGGCTCTGAGATATTCTTGAAGGGAACAACAATAACAAAGCCAAAAATAAAAACTTTCAAGTAAGCAGCACTATCTTGGCATCTTATAAGTATATTTGGAGTAATTTTTTGATAGTTGCTCTAAGTTAAAACCTGTTGTTATCCTGGAAATCAAGATCAGTAATTAATTTTTTCCTATTGTCTCAAATAAATAACAAACAATTATTCTCAATGCTAAATGTTTTTGTTAATGTTGATGCATCACAAATTCATTTGTCCAAAAAGTTTTAAAACCAACAAATTATAATGCAACATATTAATATAAGTAAAATAGAAGTGACATTATGACAAATGATATACAGTGGTAACTCAAGATGCAAAATCTTCTGCATACAAAAATTTTATTTTATGAAATGGTATGCAAAGATTTTTTCACTTCATATTTTAAATTTTATTAATTTTAAAATTAATGCCATAAAATACTGCTCTCCTGTTGGTCAGAATCTTTCCCATCATGCTCAGGAGCTTTCAACAGGCAACCTGAAGGAGTTGGAGACCATGAAAGTGAACATCATTCAGGAACAATTTTGTTCCAGCAAAGACGAGAACAAAGATAGAACTATGACAACAGCAGAAATTAAGGAAATGCTATCTTTGTATCATAAAGTGGCAGAATTCAGAGAAAAGAAACACTCTGAAAAGGTTCACACAGGTCGTCTTCTAGGGATGGGCATTCTAGAATTTCGAATCTTTCCAATCTTTCTGAACTGAATCCTGAAAGATTTGAATCCAAAAAGTCAATCTATTTCAAATAGTTGGAACCAAAATAATAATCGTAATTAAATAGCAAGTGAACAGAAGGAACAAAAAATAATAACACCTTACTCAATTTAAAATTTAGAGGTGCTTGCTCTTGCTCTTTTAACTTTCAATTTTGCAAACAATGTTGCTTACTCTCTTTTTTCTTTCTTTATAAGATGTGCATGTTGCTCTTTTTTGACTTGTATACATGCCTTTTTCTCTCTTCCTTTTGTCTTTGTCTCTTTTTATTGTGATGCATTAGCTTTTACAATTTGCATATGATATTGCTTTCTCTCTTTTTTATCACGCATACAGCAACCAGTGGGCTGATTTGGAGGTTGTGTCAACCCCTTTTAAAATATTTTTGTCATCCCCCTTTTCACCTGATGTCAGTACCCTTAGTGTGCTGATATGTTACAAGATATAACTTTAGTGCTAAAAAGTGACACTTTGCGCTCATTTAACTATAGTAACCGGTTACCATTTTTCTTTCTTTGAAGAATAGATGAGCACATTTTTGCTATGCTCTTTCAGTGTTTTTTTTTCAAACATTGTTCAAATTTTTAGCAAAATACCCGAAAATTTTAAACAATTTTGGCAAGATATCCAAAAAAATTTAAATCGTTTTTTCAAAAGTTTGATCTATAATTGCATTTGCCATTTTTAGTAACTATTACATAGAAGAAAAATTTTGCATGATGCTGTAACTATATAGACTAAACATTGTTCACTCTATGTCCAACTTTCTTATTGAAACATGGCAAATGAGTTTTAATTGCCAAAACAATGGCAAAAATCGTTATTTACATTTTACCATATTTTAAAAGAAACTCAAAACCTTGAAACTTTTGTGAAATTTGCTGCTTGTGTGCCAGATGTGGCACCTGAAGGTGCCATATCTGATCATTTTATTGAAAGTTATTTTTATCTATGAAATATCCATCATAGCTTTTATAATGACATCATACTCATTTTTTTGTGACGTAGTTTGCTTTTAAAAGATTATTTAAGATATTGTAGTTTTGTTTTAGCTCAATTTCGTAACTTGCTAAATAGGAAAACACTTACACCAGTCAAATTTTACAATCTCAAATTATTAATTGTGACATAACAGTTTACCTTGCAACCTTAAAGGCCTGTTTCCATTACAAGTGTGGATTAGAGTATTCTTTGTCTGTTCTATTGATTTTTTTCTTTCCACACTTAAAATCTAAGCAAACCAAAACGAATCAATAAAACAAAGAATGCTCCAATCCACACTTGTTGTGGAAACAACCCTTAAAAACTGCAGAACTAATGCCCCAAACAAGACACATGATACCATTGTGCAACATCAAAAAACACAATGGTGCAAAGCATAGCTCACGAAGCTTACTAAACAAGGCAGTTGTAAAAAAGAAAGTCAAGGGGGTGTGGGGGGAAAACTTGAAAAAATGTTCAAATTGTGTTAGCCCCCTATTTTTGAGGCTGGTTGCATCCCTCCATGCAGCCTGTCCAGCAAGCATCTTACCCTCTTCTTGCTGAGCATGTTATGAAGTATTTGGCTATTCCAACTAACTCTGCATCAGCAGAGCATAGCTTTTCCAGTGTAAATTTAACTGTATCAGCTTCAACATCTCGTTTGACTGGAAAAAATTTGGAAATGCTAAACATTTTGCATTTCAACAAGAACAAGTTTCTAAATTTAAAATACTGCATTTGTGTTATTGTTATTTTTGTTGAATAAAAGATAAAATGTATAGCTTCATGTTTTCAAAGTTTAGAAAAATTATTCTAGAATAGGACTCATAATTCTAGATTCGATTTAATATTCTAGAATACCAAATTATTCCAAAATGCCCATCGCTATCGTCTTCTTGGGCAGTATAATGACATTTGCCTGAGTCATCTCAGGAACATGTTGAAAAGTAGGCAGAAACAAAGTTCCTTGGAATGTTATTTTTCAAAGAGGCCATTAGTGAGTCAAGGTAAAGATCAAAGTGATCCCAAAAAACAGAGGGAAAAAGAATCTGATGAAATTTAGAAACTGAAATAAAGCAAAAAATAATAAATTTAATGTAATATTTTTATAGGGCTTATAATGAACTAGGCAATTTATATGTAAAATGCAATTTATTACGAAAAAATCATGATATAAAAGGCACTCCAGAATGAATTAATTTCTTATCTTGAGGTACCACTGTACTTGATAATAGTTCATCTTGCTTTGTTCATAATTAGACAAATATATCAGTACAATAGGTGATTTCCTTAGAAAAGGACCTGAAACCTAGTGCTGGAGGTAATATTAAGACAAGTAATCCTACCTCAACCTTATTCTTCACTGAATAAAATTCTTTTTGTAATTCCATGCATTTTTTAAGGTGTTGGTCAGTTTGTGCCCAGTGACGAGTATTTGAACCACTGACTTTTTCTAAATTTTTTGAAGCAACATTTGTGGCATCTTGATGGGCTTTTTCTAGTTGATCCGGTAAAATTCCATTGCAACGCTGCAAATGAGATTTACAATTAATAGATTTTTTAATGAAAATATTTGAAAACAAACTGCTGGGCCCAGTGGGTAAGCTGTTTTGATGGCAGAGGTGGCACAGTTTAAAACCTATTATCATCATTCTGTTGCCCTAGAAAAAGACACTTTACCAAACTTTCCTCTGCTTGGTAATTTTTTTATATCTTTAAGAATTTGAATCAGACAACAATGTCTGGTATCTTCAAATGCCAATTGGGTTCATGACTTGATGGTTGAGTTGAGTATAATGCCTCCAATGTAAACCATGACCATTTTAAACAGTGATAAAAAATAAATAAACACATAAAAATAAGTGCATCTTAATCAAAGATTTTTACCATATAAATTTATACTAAATCTAGAAGATAACAAAGCAAAAATAAAATTTACATCCTAAAAATTAGTAAAAAGTTCTTTTTTACAGCTAAGAAAAATTACATCAAAGAGCTACTAAATTAGCAGTAAATTTTAATGTATTTCTGTAATAAAACATATTATATACAAAGCTTATTTATTGCTATGAACAAATTAAGCAAGAAACAAACAAACATAATTATCAATGCAAGTTGTAGTTTAATTATTGGCTTTGAATTGACTTGCCATACCCTCCAGCAGCATCCAGAACCTATGATTGGCTGTTTGAATATCATATTTGAAGCTAAAATGCAAGTGAGGTTTATAAACCATACCTGAGCTTCACAATCAGTTTTTGTGCCACACTCATTTCAAAAAAGCTAATTATAATTTTATGCTGATGATGTTCAGTTTTACTTTGCACATAATGTTAAACCTAATCCTTATAAAGTAACTGATTGCCTTAATGCTGTTGAGAAGTGGTTAAGTCTTAATAAATTCAAGCTTAACAATAATACAACTAAATGTATTGTTTTTAATCACAAACATCATAAATATGTCGAAAATGTTCTTTATTACTCTGTCAATAAATTTTTAAGATTTTGGTGTCTTTTTGAAGTAACCTTTCCATAAATAATCAAATTAATAGTATATTAAAAAATGTTTTTTCACATTCATAGTATTGATAAAATCCATAAGCATAGCAATGTTAAAAACTTTGGTAAATGCATTTTTCATCTAAGATTATTATAATTGTTTGTGCTTTGGTCTGCCTTATTCCATAATATCACACTTGCAAAGTATGCTAAATACCTCAGCCAGACTTTTTTTTTGTGTCTGTAACCCACTTACATAACTTATATTTTCATAAAATTACATTGATTACTGGTGCTTTTTCACCTCATATTGAAAGTTTTGTTGCATATGTTCAAGATGATAAATGGTGTGTTGCTTTCATACTTTCATAATTTTGTAAGCATGGTTGAGTGGCTAGAGCACCATGATTGTGATTGACATGGTCTTAGTTCAAAACCTACTTCCGCCATTCAGTTATGTCCTAGAGAAAGACTTTTTCAGCACTTTTCCTGCTTGGTGGTCTTGGCAAGTGCTAAATTTCTGTCATATCTCTATTAAATTTCAATCAGACAGCAATATCAGGGCATCTCTGAAAACAGGTTGGGGTAATTGCTTGCTCTATGTACAGTATTAGCACCTCCATCACTTTCTGTGAGCCAGGAGGATAATAAATAAAATAATTTAATTTGCAAGCATATACCTCTTGTCATGATTTAACCTAAAGTCAAACTGCTCTAGGGCTTACCTTGTTCATATGTTTATTATCTTGGCTATTTATTTCTCTTGTTGTCATCTTTCTATGTACTGTACTACCTTGTACAAACTTCTTTAACTTTATTTTCAAACATTTAGTTTTACTTGGATTATTATTGTTGTTGTTTTCTTTTTAGATATTAGTCATGATTTTGCAAATAAAGCCTAATTTAGTTTAATATTTATTAGTTCTTCTGGTACAATCAGAGGCAAGTTAAACTTTAACAAATACAGCAAAAGGCATAATACAATTTAACAACTTTGTGCAATAGAACTAAAATTAACCGATTGAAAACACAAAGTTGTCACACAAAGTTGTTAAATTGTTGTGTATGGCTTGCCTCTTACCATTTTGTTCATTAGTTTTGTTTTTTGCTTTTAAATACATTGTGCATTTGTGTTGTTTTTAACTGAAAAAGTCTGCCTGATGTAATGGATGAAACATCATGTTACAAGTTTTTCTTTAAAATTTAACTTGCCTCTGATTTTTGTTGTGCCTCTGATTGTATCAGAAAAATTAATAAATTTTAAACTAAGTAATATCCCTGGTAACAGTGTTTACATAAACTGTAAAAGCCTAAGTTATGGCTTACTTTTATAAAAATTTTATTCACAAAATTAAACTATTATGGATTGCTTGTTAAGACCTGATAAATTTGAAATGTTACCAAAAGATCCAGGTGTAGCTAAAGTATATGAATACTGGTTACAAACTTTAAAAATTTTCTAGCTGCTATTACAAGTATTACTGAAAACAAAGAGCTGTAAATCAACTTGCCTTGCCAACAAACTACTTGTCACCTCAAACATACACTTGCATAAGTGAAGCTGTATGATTACTTTGCTCGTCTTGTCAAAAGAAAAAGAATGTTACTTTCACCTGCCACATATTAATGACAAGATGGCAAGCACAGGATGAAAGTATTTATCAGTATGTTCACACTCTCCATGGTCTTGCAAAAGAACATTCCTTTCAAGCTGTATCAGCTGAAAAGTAAAAGGACGATATGACTAGGGACACATTCATCAATGGACCTTAATCTTATACAACCAAAAGAAGGCATTTAGAAAAAGTCTCTAAAAGTAAACCTCTCTTGCTCTTTATTCTCTTCTGATGCAAACTTTTTTTGTTTCTCATTCTTTTATAAAATTTGATAATCATAGATTTAGGGTATATGGTCCTTTATTATGGAATAATTTGCTAACTCATTTAAAAATGGTTCAATTACCCTCTTAATTTAATATGTTATAAAAAACCAATCTTTACACTCACTCTTGCTTTAATCAATTAATATTGTGGTAATGTTGCTATATCTAATTAATTTGTTTTGTGTTCTTAATTTGTATTATTATTAGGGTTTGGAGTCGAAAAAATTTTTTCAACTATTCAAAATTTTTTTTACCTCCAACTCCATTTATTCAAAATTTTCTGACTTCCAACTCCAACTCTTGCTAATTAAAAATTTACTCCACTCATTTAAAATTTAACTCTAACTCAGACTCCAGAACATCTATAAAAACAAATCCAACTCCAGACTCCAGCATGTCTGACAAAACAAATTTAACTCCCCCTAAAATATGTGACTCTGGCTTCAAAACCTTAGAGCCTTAATTTAGTATATATAAGAACTTCCAAAAACAAAAATGACTCTAACTCCAACTCCAGCAACACCTAAACAATGACTTTGACTCCACCACACTTCAGAAAGACTTGACTCAACCAAATCTTAAAAAATGACTCAGCACTCCACCAAATCTAAAAAAATGACTCCAACTAATCATTCATTCATTCATTTCATTTTATTCTTGGTTATTATTAAATAGTTTAACAAAAAAATTATAAATATTAAATAGATCAAGAAAAGGAAGATGCTCCCTAAAAATGCAAATCCAGCAATTTTGACTTTGAATCCATAACCCTGATTTTTATGCTATTATGCAAGATAGAAATGTGTATTATTATTATTATTTTCAAACAAATGTTTCTGTAGTGCACCATGATGTTAACTCTTTAACAACTGGGGATCTGTGCCACAGATCCATGCATTGTGTCGCCAAGGCAGGGAAATCTATTTGATAGACTTCCTCTTTGCTCTGCGTGCATAGAATGCAACTTAACGTGTTTCCTTTCTCCTATTGTTCACAAGCTTTTAATCCTTTAATTACGTGATTTGGCTTTTTCTCTTCAATTGGATTATGTGACTTTTAAAGCCGTGTGCAAGTAGACACAATTTTGTCGTGATCACTTGCAAGAGCGAAAATATTTGAACTTGATGATTGATTTTCTTTAAATAACTTGTTAATTTTTTCTCTTTTCGAAAAACTTTTTTTTCCAATGTAAAATTTAGATCTCTAGCTTCTGCTAGCGACTAAGCAAGTTAAAATATTTTGCCACACGGTGACACAAGATGAAAAACGACAATTTTTAAAAAAAACTGTGGTCAATACTTTTATTTATTACTAAATCATTTTTCATTCAATTTTTATAAATTTTATATCGTTTTAATCACAAAGAAACAGGCTTTTAGATGATATAAAATTTTAATTGCTTTTTTAACAAATAAAAGCGGAAATATTTAATAAACTTAGAGTACATTTTCTCTCGTTTTTTTTTTAAAAAAAGAGCCCGCTTTTTCGGAAAATGTCCAATAAACCAGCCCGTATGGAAAGATTTAATAAACAAAGGAAACGCTATCCAAGCTTTTAACTTAATCACCAAATGAGAAATTAATTAATGATCAAAATAATACTTTGTATCTCACCTTCTTCATTTCTGCATTGTATTTTGACAAAGATTCATCCAATCCTCGAGCACACTCATCTACAAATTTTTTCTGTAATTATAAGGAAACATTAAGTATTTTCTTTTTTTTCTATAGTCTGGATGACAATTGCTTTTTTGCAGACTGGCCCATAAGTAAGTCTGTTTTTGTTGTTCTGTATGACAAATTAAAACTAAACATGCCAAAACAAAAGACTATTTATCCATCTCCATATTCAACCAGGACCTTCTAATTGGCTAATATTTTTCTCAGAATATAGCAATGTATGAAAAAAACTGTTTTTATCAAGGCACAATGTCAACAAGCTTTAAAGGCCTACCATTCTCCAGCTGAACATTTAACATCTTATTGCAAGTAACATAAAACGTTCTTCATCATCTTGCTAGATAGTTGGTAGGACTTGCATCTTACTACAGGAAATCCACAACACTAGTGAAGAGTAGCTTGCTTCAAAGTTTAAAACTAGCTTAAAACTTACAGACCATTATGGCAAAGCCAGCAGAAATCTCAAACCAAAGCCAATCATTTGCTAAAAAAACAATTTGCTTATTCACATACTGCTTTATTGCATAATCTGGTTAATTGAATAGAAATTTAAAGCTATTAATTCAATTAACCAAACAGTCCTGCACATTAATGAAAGTAACTGCCAATTGAAAACACATTGTGAGCACACACACACATTGCTCTTGCTGCATATTTACGAGTAGACAGCAGTCAAAAAAAAACAATGCGAGATGAATGTTGCTCAAGTGCTACTGCACATTCTTAAGATATCTTTCTTCATCTAATTAAAACAATGACACTGTCAATTGAAAATAACATGCGACCCTCATTGCAATATTTGACAAATGCATTGCAATATGAAAGAGCAGATATGGAAACATTTTTTTGTTTAGAAAATGACGTTCAAAATAGGATGCAAAAAAATATTAAACAAGCAACAATAGAAAAATATTTCACATGATTAAACAATGAATGAATGCTTTCTGCAATGCTATTTGTGTGTTTTTTTAGTAAGTTGAGAAGGTGCACACAGTCACTTTTTTTCTTTGTTTTATGTTACTCATTTGCATCATTAGGAAACAAAGCATAACAACTTCATGCAAGAAAATGCAGACCTTATGTAAACAACAGGACACTAGCTTGTTTGCTTGTGGAAGCAATGAAGAAACCAAGTATATTGCCACCAAGATTTATAAAAAATGGAACTTATGGAATATTTATAAAAGATGAGAATTTAGCTCAGTTGAGCTAAATTCCTATCTTGGCTGCTGTGCCACCCATTATCATTATGCAGCCTAGTCATGCACTGGTTATTTAATTGTTCAGTTTGTTTGATAATAATATTGTTATGTATTTTTTATTTATTTATTATTTATTTTCTTTTTCACTTCTTATATCTTTATCTGATTAAGGTGTTGCAGCCATGCTTTATACTGTCTTGTACTTTTACTTTATGATTATCATATGCATGTTTTAATGTCTGACGTTGTGATGCTTCTTCCTTTTCTTGATCTTTTTAATATTTATAATTTTTGTGTTAAACTGTTTAATAAAGATCGAGAATAAAAAATGAATGAATGAATGAATATAAGTTTCTATAATTTCCTGGTTAAGCTATAAAAAGTTCATTCTGAAATGCTTGTCATGAACTGGTACACATAGAGACACAATTCAGCAGCAATTCCAGTTAAAAGAGTGTACTTCTTACTACTTTCAGATAAATTCATAATCATGTTAATCACATAACAAAGCTTTGACATTGGGCTATGCAACTAACCAGATTTGTCTGTATAATTTTCTATTCTTTTTCTAGCAATCTTATATTATTTGATAGGCATTTTTGTTGTATTTTTGCAATTTGAAATCTTGCATATATGGATTTATTTTTAAATTAATTTACTGAAACAAAAATTAAATTACTTGCAAAATTCATTGACACTTTTAATATAAAGTTGTTTTTTTTTAGTTTAAGGCTAGATTCTAACTAAAGTAATATTATTTGATTCGAGATGAATAAGAGGCACAGTGGCAGTCTGAAATCTCACGCAAAAATTGCAGAAAGTTGCAAATTGAACACTTCTTTCATTAAAATTGCTTGTGAACTTGAAATCAACAAAACGTGTATTGAAATCTGAAAACAATATGAAAGAGATGGACAGATACTAGACAAACCTAGGAGTTTCAAAAAACAGAAAATTAGCCAAAAAAATGATCAATGTATCAAGAGAATATCATTGACTGATTGGACCACAATTGCACTGGATATTCAGAGGGAGTTCAAAAGAATCAACATCTCTCTCCATACCATCAGGAAAAGGCTCAAGGCCTAGGGTATCAAGTCTATAACTGCCAAGAAACTCTTGATATCTTGCAAAAATCAGAAGATGAAGTACCAATTTGCAAATTGCCATTTGCACTGGATAGCTCAAGGCTGGCACAAAGTGTTACAGACAAGTCCAAGTTTGATTTGGTGGACAGTGACAGGAAATATTATGTCAAGTGCTACAAGGATGAGAACACACAATGGTTCAAGAGCACTGCACAGTGTGATGGTGGAGAGTTATGGTTTGGGACTGTTTTCGAGCAAGGGGTATTGGTCCACTGTGTAGATTAGGGTGATTCAATTTTGCCAAGTATCTGGGTATGCTTTTTAACATTGTAAAACCATTTTCCCATAAAAACATGCTTCCAAATTGAATTTTAAACAAGATAATTCCCCAGTGCATACAGCCCAATCCATCAAAAGGAATTCCAAGGTGACAATTTCAATGTCTTGGACTGGGCCCCCTCAATCACCATCTGTCCCTTGAGAATTTTTGGGCAATTATCAAAAGACCATTGAAGCACACCAAGTGCAGAAATCAGAATGAATTGTACCAGGAGATCTTTAAGGCTTGGAACATGATTCCCAAAAATTGGTGAATTTTATGCCCAGAAGAATGCCTCAAGTGATTTCCAGATTCAGTTATGCTACTAAATATTAATTTCTGACAAAAAATTTATCACAATAATCAATAATTTATTCTTGTAAGTCAATAACTTATGCTCTCTCATTTTATCCATATTGACCTTAATCTTATGTAACCTTGCTCAGAATAACTTTCCTTTGTCAGCTGCATGCTCAAGGGGTTAGAGCACTGTAATTGTAATTTACATGGTTTCAGTTCAAAACCTACTTGCACCATTCTGTTGTGTCCTTGAAAAAGACACTTTACAGCACTTTTCCCTGGTTGGTAGTCTTGGCAAGCAGTTCTAAAGTTCAGCCATATCTTTATAAAACTAAAAAACCAAAAAATTTCAAGCAGACAGAAATATCACGGTATCTCCAGGAGTAGGTTGGGGTAATTGTTTGCTTTATGTATTAGTGCCTTTGTGGCTTTTCTGTGAGTCAGGAAAATAAATGTTGAAATAAAATAAATGAAAATATTATAGACATTATATTTTTTACGAGCTTTAAAGTTGCTGCAAAATGATGTCTTTCTTCAATCATCAAATTAAGTATTAATAAAAACATAACTACAGATTTTATAATTACATAAAGTGTCAAAGACTTTTACCATTTACTATTTTGCCATTTATGATTCACATACTGCCAAATAATCAAAATTAGAGTAACATGTATATTATCATTAAAGCACTACAAGTAAAACTTTTAAACAACAATAGTGACTGTTTTGCCAAAATATCTCATCAGGCAGTTATAACATTAAATTTTAAAAATTAGAAATTTATGTTTAACAAAAATAGTAAGAACATAGAAAACATAAAGGTCTTAAGAAAAATAAATTAAACATTAAAAATATTTACTGATAATTGAAAAAATAAAATTCTCAAGTAGCAACCTGATTGCTGCTCAGCTCTGACATCACATGACTGTAAAGTTGTTAGAAAAATCTCTCCTATTAGCAAATACTCTAACAAAGATTGATAAAATATGTACAAAAGTGACCAAAACATGGTAATTAAAATTATCAAAAAGGGGCAGAAAATATTGGTGCTGATCTTTGTTTAGAGTCAAAAATGGGTCTGCTTGGAAAATGGTGAGTTTTGTCAAAGACACAAATTACATTTTTGACCCTGGCTTGGTAGGTGGAAGAGAGGGCCAAGATGATCCATTCAATATGTGGACACCTACAACATTTCAAAAAGCTTTGGACAGCTTATCATGTTTCTCTTCTGTCATACTTGA